>JABUQX010141556.1:12500-40000 GCA_015478945.1 Trachelipus rathkii
TTGTGAAACCATTCAAGATTATAAATTGTTTCCCTTTCCATTGTTTCAGAAAATATATAACTGTAAAAACAAAAAATTTCACAATTTTGTAGCTAATAAAACTTATAATAAGTGAGCTTCCTCACCTTTAAGAATATTAAAAAAACAAATCCTAATTATTTTTTAGATATTTAAATCTTACTTAACCAAACTTATAATAATTAGTAATTTAACCTCACTAAACTTGTTATTAATTTATTTCACTTTCCATTCTACTAAATCGAACACAATGAACTTTAACTTCCATTATTGTCAATAAATAACTAACTAACTAATTAGAAAAAAAGTTCAATCTTTTAACACTATGAGGCGTTGCTGTTCATTGTGTTCGATTTAGTACGTTTTAAAATAAAATCGGCTTAAGCTTAACTGGAAATATAAGCTTCCTTGAGCCTTAACCTCAACTTACTCGCATAATTAATTGACTAAATAAAATTGCTTAAAAACTGAATAGATTGTTTATTATTATTATTATTATTATTATTATTATTATTATTATTATTGTTAATGTTTATAATGATAATAAAATATTGTTGTTGTTTATTGTTATTATTATTATTGTGTGTGTTATTATTATTAAATTATTATTAATGCTGTTTGTGGGTGCGATTGTGTGTATTTTTATTATTATTATTATTATTATTATTATTATTATTATTATTATTATTATTATTATTAAAGATTATTATTATTATTATTATTATTATTATTATTATTATTATTATTATTATTATTATTATTATTGTTATTATTATTATTATTATTATTATTATTATTATTATTATTATTATTATTATTATTTTATTATTATTATTATTATTATTATTATTATTATTATTATTATTATTATTATTATTATTTTTTTTTTTTTTATTATTATTATTATTATTATTATTATTATTATTATTATTATTATTATTATTATTATTATTATTATTATTATTATTATTATTATTATTATTATTATTATTATTATGTGTAGTAAATCTTTTGAACTAATAAATTCATTCGTCTGAGAAAAAATTTTCCTGCATCAGTTTCTGTTAAAATGTTATTGTGAAACCATTCAAGATTATAAATTGTTTCCCTTTCCATTGTTTCAGAAAATATATAACTGTAAAAACAAAAAATTTCACAATTTTGTAGCTAATAAAACTTATAATAAGTGAGCTTCCTCACCTTTAAGAATATTAAAAAAACAAATCCTAATTATTTTTTAGATATTTAAATCTTACTTAACCAAACTTATAATAATTAGTAATTTAACCTCACTAAACTTGTTATTAATTTATTTCACTTTCCATTTAACTAAACTTATATAGTAATTTATTTAACTTCCATTATTGTCAATAAATAACTAACTAACTAATTAGAAAAAAAGTTCAATCTTTTAACACTATGAGGCGTTGCTGTTCATTGTGTTCGATTTAGTACGTTTTAAAATAAAATCGGCTTAAGCTTAACTGGAAGCTGATAATCAACAAGAGCCAAATTTATTTTATTCTAATATTTATTAATAACATCTTAAATATTAGTAAAATCTTACACCTCGCATTGTACGCTTTGATTGACCGATTTGACCTTGAAACCTGCTGCATTAGTTCTCGAGTTCTCGAGGTGCCAAATACCAATTTTTTACGCTTTGGAGAAAATATTATTTTTTTCTTTTTATATCCTTTTTAGGGGGTTCGAGCCGACGGAGGGACAGAGGGGGGGACGAAGTCCCCGTCGTCCCCCGGTAGGCCGAGAAACCCCGACTCTATCCATCGTTCTTGTTTACCCGGAGGTATTCGTTAGTTTAAAAAAAAAATCAACATTTGGCACCTTTGTTTCCCCAGTCGGAGTAAGCGAGCATGTTCGATTTCTCAAAAAACTAATTTTTTCAACATTTTTAACAAATTTAATTTTTTAAAAAGCGTTATTTTTTTATTTTTTTTAATTTCCGGGGTAAAAATGTCTCCTGATTAATAAAATGATATTTATTTTCGTGTAGCTGTTATAGTTTTTTAGTTACATGCCTGGCCTTTTCGGGATGTAATATATATATATATATATATATATATATATATATATATATATATATATATATATATATATATATATATATATATATATATATATATATATATATATATATATAAAAACATATATAAACATATATAGATTTATATATATATATATATATATATATATGTATATATATATATAATATATATATATATATATATATATATATATATATATATATATTTTTATTATATATATATATATATATATATATATATATATATATATATATATATATATATAACAAATAATAATAATATATATATATTTATTTACATATATATATATATAATATATATATATATATATATATATATATATATATATATATATATATATATATATATATATATATATATATTATTTTTTTTTTTTTGTTGGTGTACAGAGATCGTCACTGCTCATTCAGGAAAGCAACAATGCTGGGACAGGGACAGGAGAACCCGCCTCAGGGACAATCTCTAAACCAAGCGAAACGTGGAGGTGAGGAAAATGCCAAATCCTAAGCAGTAGTGGGAGTACAAGAAGGACTGTCGTAATGCTGGGAGAGGTGGACCCGTCGCAGGGAAGATCGGAAAACCGAACGGGAAAAGGATCGGAGAAGAAAATATTAAATCCTATATAGTAGTTTGAGTTCATGAAGGAATGCAAAAATTGAATTAAAATGGAAAAACGGAGAGTCAGCTAGGATATAACGCAAGTGCACCTCAGGGGGTCTAGAGCGGAGGATGGGGAAAAACTTTTAGCAGACGATGGAGAATGCAGGACAGTCTAGGAAAATATCTCGAATTTTAGTAATGTATGAAGTTTGCAAAACTGACGAGTAGGAGGGGGTACGTTGGACATGAGGTAGCTATGAGTAAAATTAGTGTGGTCTTGCCGATACGAAGGCGAGTCAATACAACCTCTTGGTGACGCTGACGGCAGCAATAAGAAGGCCAACCCCCAAGGGTTGGCTTGAGGAGACGGAGCTTTTCCCCATGATATTCTCGCTCCCAGCGCTCTTGCCAGGCAGATCGAAACCCACTGCCGATGTGGGAAAAGTAATCGGAAGAAGGAAGGTAGTGCATCTTCAGAGCATCGGAGAGAAACCCCGAGCTGTCATAGCGGGTCGCAGAGGCAAGTTTAGCATGCCGATCCGCTTCTTCATTACCCGGAATTCCGACATGAGAAGGGATCCAACAAAATGATAGAGATATATATGTCTAGTAAGGGCAAGGTAGAGGAAACACTGAGCAATAAGTATAAGGGATATCTGGTGTTCAGATCCAATAATGCCGAAAATGTACTACGAGAATCAGAATAGAGGAGGTAGGAAATGGGACTGCTAATGTGAATGATCCTCGAGACAGTCAGCAGAAGACCCGTAATTTCTACTGTGAAAACGGAGGAATGAAAAGGGAGCGTATGAAAAACTATATGTGTTCCGGAAACACAGCGGATTCGCTAACATCCTCCCCAGATCTCGAACCGTCCGTGTGCACAAAGAACAGAGTCCGTATGGGTGACCAAATGGGAGAGGGATGCAACTTTTAAATGTGAGGGATGGTGAAGGGACTTAGTAAGTTTGGATAATTCGAAACGAAACTTTGGAACTGAGAAAATCTATGAATGTCAATATCATGGAAAGTAAATGAAAGGACCTGAAGGAGGGGTATATTGAGACGTGAGAGGACACCAGACACTGCAACTGCAAATGGTCAGTAAGGAGGAGCTTGCACCACATGATGAAGAACTGGGGTTAGTGCCAATGAAAATGTAGTCTGGAGAAGAAAGAATGACCTACACATCAGATATTCCCTGCAAAGGGAGGAAGGCATGATGTTTGATTCTGCCTCCAGACTGACCTTCGGAGAGGAGCGAAAAGTGCTAGTCGTGATACGTAAGGCGGAATTTTAAACGGGATCAAGGAGACATAAGTAAGAGGGGCTAGTTTGGGCATATATCTTGCTCCCATAGTCCAGTTTTGATCGGACAAGGGTTGTGGAAAGCCATAAGAGTGTTCGTCTGTCAATTCCCCATTTAGTTGGCGTCAGGTGACGAATCAGATCGAGGAATTGATGACATTCTGTTTTTAGTAGACGGATATGCGGAATTTATGTAAGATGTTCATCAAAAGTTAAGCCTAGAAATCTGACATTGTGAGTGTAACTGGTATGAAGGACCCATAAAGAATCAAAGATGGAGGTGAAAGATCTATGGAACCCCTTATGCCCTTCTTTCGGAACAATAAGGTAGTGGTATTTGTAGAAGAGAAGTAAAAACCGCGGCGGGAGCTACACTCGGAAATATTTATGTTGGCAGTTCGAAATTGCCTTTCCAGCCAGATAAGAGAATCTATTACCGGAAACTTAAAGGACCAAACATCCACGTAAAAGGAGTACTTTACCATTGTGGGAATAGGCTCAATTACATCATTGAAGCCCGTAGCAAAGAACAGGACGCTCAGTACACTGCTCTGTGGAACACCCTCGTCCAGGACAAAGTACCTGGAAAGGGTTGATCCACAACGGACTCGGATGGTTCTCTGCGACATAAGATTTTGAAGAAAGAGGGGGAGCTGGTCCCTAAGGTCTAATGAGTGGAGTTTACCAAGAATGGATCATACGCTTTATCAAGGTAGAAGAAAACGGCAAGCGTCATGTTATGATGAGAAAAGGCCTCACGAACGTCATGGTCTAAACGGTGAAGTGGATCAATCGTCGAACGGTGCTGCCGAAAATCAAACTGAAATATAGAAAAAGGCCCTCTGGTATTGAGAATGGAGACGAGATACGTTTCAACCATTTTCTCCATTGTCTTGCAGGAATGACACGTTAGTGAAATCGGCCTATGATTGTCAACCATCCGCGGATTTTTCCCCGGTTTCGGAATAGGAACAACGAGTGCCGTCAGCCACACCGATGAAAGAGAACTCATCAATCCAAATCCTGTTAAAGAATGTAAGTAAAAAGGTCTGCGCAGAGGGATGCGCATGACGGATCATGATATATGAGATACCATCCGTTCTAGGAGCCCCACCTTTACAAGCAGATAAAGCAGTGCAAAATTCGTTCAGAGAAAAGAGGCGGTTTTAAGGAAAATCCCCCATGTGAGGGAGAGAAATCTCGAGGTTTGGTGAAGGAACGGGTTTTCTCGAAAGCCTCCGGGTAATTGGAAGCATTAGATCACTTAGCAAAGTTGAATTCAAGAATATTATCCGTCACATAGGGGTCATGTTGGATCACAATTGGGGGAGAGGCATTGTGTTGGCGAGCGATCTTCCAAACCAGCTTCCATACCGAGGTATTCGAAGTGGAAAAAGTAATAGTAGAAGCATATTGTTGGAAATACATTCTCCTCATAGTGCAGCAAATGCGACGAGAACGAGCCGATGCAAAATAAGATGATCATATTAGAAACGACATGCACGGTCACACTCCTTAGACCAAAAATTGATGGCGGTGCCACGGCGAGCCGCAGAACGGGGAATACTGTGCTCAGCGGTCGAAAGAACAGTGTCCGAAAAAAAGTTGTATGCGTCTATTGTGGACGGAAAATGTATCTAAGACAAAAGCACCGTTAGAGAGATTAATTCATAAAACTCGGACCAGTCCGCTCTGTCATACCTCCATCCGGAGTATGGCTCAGGTTTCGAGCTCGAAACGATTGGCTTAATGATAATAGGTAGTGATCGCAACTGCTCAGGTCATCATGACGCTTCCAGAAAAACCTGTCCAGAATAGAATGGGAGCACAGGGAAACATTCACGCAGGAGGAAGTGTGGGTTTCCAAACATTTATATGTTGGAACTCTGGAGTTGAGGCAGCCCAAAGAAAATGGGTCCAGCAGCTCCACCAACGAGGTAGAAGAAGCAGACTCGCGGTTGCCTCCCCCACAAAGGATGATGCATGTTAAAATTACCTAAAACCATTAATAGAGGAGGTAGTTGCCGGAGAAGATTTTCCAGATCCTGCTTGGAATATGGAGTATTAGGGCCAAGTAGATGGAACACACGGAAAAGTCTTGGGCTAGATGGATCCTTGAAGCAGTTGCATGTAAAGCAGTCTGGAGATGAATGGGAGAGTGAAGAACGATTCCACAAACGAGGATGGCTGCACCTCCTCTGTCAGAGGGACCCCGATTCATAGAGACGACGGGATCACCATAACCAGAGGGTGGAAGGAGATCGCATTCGCGGAGTTGAATCTCCTGAATGCAAATACAATGTGGAATGTATGCTGCGATAAGATGGACTAACTCCTCGAAATATGGGCAGTATCCACGAATATTCCAATGCAGGAAAGTAGCCATTTGGGATGGTGTATTGTTACTAAGACGGCACACGGCTCGAGCCAATCTTCTCAATGTGATTAGTATCTTCCGAAATCGGAGACGGCAGCTGGAGAGAGGGGCGAGGGTCTCGAGGACCACCTAGAATCGGAACAGAAAAACCAGGGAGCTTCGACAATCGTGAAGCAAAGGGACACATCGTCGAGGTGGGGACAAAGCAGAATAAGGGCGGCGAGTAGGAGGGCGGGATTCACCAACGATACGGGAAGATCAATCTCCACCTCGTCCGGGCCTGTGGGTGATAGGACTGTAGTAGAAGTTGAAGCTACCAGTGAACGCTGTGCACGTGACCTTTGGAAATTGACCGGTGGATCCTCCTCATAAGGAGGAATGGTACATGAAGCAGAAGGTACGCTGAAATTTGACAAAAGAGGTAGCGCTGCCGGAGCGGATGGATTAAGGGTGACTCCACCTGCAACTCGCTTTGAGGGAGAGAAGACGGGACTCGCGAAGAGGGTACAAGAGAAATAGGAAAACCTAAATTTCCAGCATCAGGAGACGAAGAACCGTTAGACAATGGGCGGCCACGATGCCGAATCCCTTTAGTTCAAGCTGTAGTAAGGACCCTGTCACAAGCAGAAAGGTTGCCGGTACGAGGCGGATCAGTAGAAGCAGGATCTAGGAAGTACTCAAGGGGAAGGAACCTATCGAAATGCTGCAAAGGTGGCGAGGCTCAAGTTCTTAAGAGGAAGGAACCTATTGAAATACTGCAAAGGTGGCGAGGCTCAAGTACTCAAGGGGAAGGAACCTATTGAAATGCTGCAAAGGTGAGACATCCAGACTAAGTCAGTGGTGTATCCGAGTCATGTGAGGTATCAAAAGACATGTTCTGAAAGGGAAATTGCTCATGATCCTCGTTGGTCATAGCAGCAGTCAGTGGAAGAGCACGGCGCCAGCCTTTTCTGCTGGCCCGCAACAATTTAACTGGAAGGGGAGGGGAAAAGTCGAACTCGAGAGAACATGAAACTGTGGCCTTGAGGGGAGTGGGCTAGATCGCACTGACGTGACCCTGAACGTTGTTCAAGGGAGCAGATGGAAGGATAAGAAGCGTTGGTGTTGGGAGAGGCTGGCGCCGGTCTCTTGCGAAAGGGGTTCTTGCCAAAGATGCCCAAGATGCCAAAGATGTAAGATGCCCACAGATGGAAGGAGGGCGGAGTATTTCAACCTCTGGTCACTCGAAGACCGTGGACTGAAGTCACGGTCGATATGTCCAGAATTAGAAGCCTCACCTATGGATGTAAAAACGAATTAGAATGGCATGAGGTAACGTCGGGGACGCTGGCGGACAAGGGACACGAGGAAGGTGTTCCGGATGTAGGGAAGGGCGATCTCGAGCCTGTGGAGAGGCAGACGGCCAATAAAGTTGCATAGGTGGTGGTCAGAGAACCCCTCTCTGACCCTCCGAGTCGCAGCCCGTCGATCCAGTTTCTCTCAAGTACAGAGTTCAAGAACTTCAGACTAAAAAAAGTAGACAGGACAATGGACCGATGAAGCACCATGCGGGCCATTACAGTTCGGGCAGCAAGGTGGGCTCACACAAGGGAGTGAGATTCGCCCCTACATTGCACGCATATCTCTCGCGGACCCCTGCAATACTTGCGGGAATGGTCGAAGCGTTGACACCGAAAGCACCGTCGGGGCCGAGGAACTTTAGTGCGCATAGTAGGGGAAGCGGAATACCAAATGACAGAAGCAAGCGAAGATTCGAAGAAGTAGGTGTAGTCTTGTTTGGGGGAAAGCGGTATACATTAGTAATGGGCAGTCCTTTTTTCTGCATGTGTGCCAATATATTCTAGGGGGACAATCTGTATTTCTGGGGCAAAAATTGTACCCTTCGATGAGTTCCGGAAGTCATCGGGAGAGGAGACGACCGAAATGCCTCCCAGAGAAGTTAATGATGACAGTCTCGTACTCTGGAGTTTAGAGGCAGCCCTCACCAAGAGGGCACCATTTCTCATGAGGGTTACCTGAGGCTCAGAATCTTCCAAAACCCTCTCCAGGGCATCACTTAGGTGTAAGGTACTGTGTTCAGTAAGGGACCTGGATGTAGCAGAACGTAAATAAAAATATATGGGGAGGACGTATCCTTGGGAATACCTGGTGGGGGATCCAAATGCAGTGACGGAGCTGTAGCAGCCCCAACGAATCGACGGGTCCCGTGCCTCCTAGCAGGAGGGGACGCATGTGTGCTTGGATGAGAAGGGAGCAAATCCCTGTGTGAAACGGTGAAAGACTGACGACGAGAGGGTACAATACCCAACATCTCGTCAACAAGGGCGTCAAAGCCCGTACTCGGGAGAGGCCTATTGGACCCCAAGCTGTCAGGCGGGCTACCCGACCGATGGAAAGTTGAGCCTTTCTTTAAATCTTTTAAATTATTACGGGGAAATTTCATAAGTAGTAATTTCATTCCAGAACGACACCACCATAAGATAAACCACTATAACAATAAAACCCATGAGCATATAAAAGGAAAATCACACACGGAAGCCGCAAGTCTACCCAGCCGAGAGATGAGGCCAGCTTAACAGGTCACCGCTGAACCTCATGCCGTGACACAAGCTGCGGATGTGGCCTCGGACTAGCCCCCCGAAACACCATGCCCGGGAACTCTGATCTTATTCCGGTCATCAAACGGCTGGGATCATGATGCTCGGGGGATTATACACTAAGTGCAGGACGACCTCCTCAGGAGTGGTTTGGCCCAGGGCTCAAGTCCCCAACAATAGTTGGCCGGTCGAGACACGAACCGGTTGCCAGCCTGCACCCTCATCCACGAGCATTTGACCTGTAGAGGATCACCCCAGGCAGAGGAACAGTGTACCCCTATGCACGATGACAATAACATGGAGGGGGATAGGTCACTAGGAAGTGATCTGGCCAGATACATGCAGGGCAGTATGTAAATTAGGAGTATGGGGAAGAGGAAAAAGATAACTTTCGGCAGCACAGAGTTAACACAGAATTCTCTTCATTGAAAGTGCCTCTGCGTTGGTATTTACAATTGATATATATATATATATATATATATATATATATATAATATAATATATATATATATATATATATATATATATATATATATATATATATCTTTTATATATGCTGCTTAACATATGCTTAACAACATATATACTTGCTGCTGCTTAACACTTAACGCCATATATATATACTGTGCTACACCTTTACCATATATATATAGGGTGTATCGTTAATATTGCGAAAAAATTTAGTATGATATTCCTTGCATAAATAAAAGATAATATGTGTCAATAAACATTTCACCGAAAACGCCTCGTTTCCAAGATACAGGTGATGAAACTTATGTAGGACATATCTGATATATTCCATTGCCGTCCCGTGCCCATCTCACCCTTTAATAATAAGCACAAATATACCGTAGAAAAGGTTATCTACCTGTTACTAGTTCCGTATCTCGCTTCATTTATACATATACTAGTCAGTGTTCGCGTTAAGTTCTGTGTTCAAGTGTTGCTCATATTTTCAAAGTGTGAATTACACAAATAGCGAAATGTGCGATATGCATTTGTTTACGGTCGTACGAACGGTAATTCATTAGCAGCCATGCGATGAAGAGATGTACCCTAATCGTGTCATCCCGCATCATACTATGTTTGCACGTCTCCATCAACGTCTTAGAGAAAGAGGAAGTTTTAAAAAACTTACTAATGGAAACGGGCGACCTCGCACAGTATCAACTCCAGATGTCGAAGAACGGAGTTCTCATGGAGTGAAGCGAACAGGACGAAGAGGCCGACCAGAAAGATTGCTGCAACACTACATGTAAGTCATTCGACAGTTTTTCAGGGTATTGAAAAATCAACTTCTGTACCCTTATCACATCCAACTAGTGTGCAGGCCCTTGTACCAACAGATTTTCCTGCAGAGTAGCTTTGTGTCGATGGATGCAACAGAAAATTGCAGACAATCCTCACCATTTAGCAGAAATATTGTTCACCGATGAGGCAAAATTTTCCAGAGACGCCATATCGAACTTCCACAACAATCACATATGGGCTGATGAGAACCCACATGCAATAGTTGAAAGCCGCCATCAACACCAGTTTTCATTGAATGTATGGGTCGGAATTGTTGGCGACCATTTGATAGGTCCATTCTTTTTTACCAGCGAGGCTTACTGGAGACGTTTATCGCCAATTTCTTGAACATGACTTGCCTAGATGTCCCATTACAATTAAGATCGAAAATGTATTTCATGCACAACGGCGCTCCAGCTCATTTCAATTTAGTTGCTCGTAACTATTTGAACACTGTATATCCACGCCGTTGGATAGGTCGAGGAGGTACAGAAACTTGGCCTCCGCGGTCTCCAGACCTAAATGCATTGGATTTCTTCTTGTGGGTCACCTGAAACATTTGGTTTATACAGCAACAGTTGAAAGTCCCGAAGAATTAAGGGCTCGCATAATCGCATCTTGTGACACAATTCGGCACACACACGGTATATTTGAACGTGTCCGCCAATCAATGCGTCGCAGAATAGAGGCCTGTATTGCCGCTGGGGGGTGCTCATTTTCAGCATTTGTTATAACCTTAGTGCACCATTGCTTCGTACTATTTCTGTTGTATATTTTCTTCTGTGCAGTAATGTATGTATTCTTATAATTAAATAAATTGAATGAATTTGTTAATTACCTTTCCAAATTTAGTTTATTGTAATTTAATGTTTAAATAGGTTTCATCACCTTGTATCTTGGAAACGAGGCGTTTTAGGTGAAATATTTATTGACACATATTATCTTATATTTATGCAAATGGAATATCATACTGAATTTTTATCAATATTAATATTACCTATATATAATAATAATAATAATAATAATAATAATAATAATAATAATAATAATAATAATAATAATAATAATAATAATAATAATAATAATAATAAAAAAATAAATAAATAAATAAAAAAAAATATATAATGGTAATAATTTTGACCTTGTGATGTTGTGGGTTTATGTCTGTACGTATTTAGTATGCACTAACAATGGAAGCTACACTAAATGATCTATGTTATTATATCTGGTAAGAAGGAAATGGCTTTCCAGATGGTCCAAGAAATGTGAATGAGACTTGTTTCAAAGATGTTAGGCAGAATACAAGTTAGAGCTATCGGGCGAATCAGAGGTGATACCTTTCTTGAGGATAGGTTAGACATAATCGAGCTTCTAACACTAAGGAAAATGGCTAATTTTTAAGATAGAGAGTATAGTTGAACGAGGGAGAGAAGGTTGGATCTGTTGGATAGCAGCAAATTGGATAACCAGATCTACCTGAGCACAGAAGACAAATTAAAAAGCAGAAGAGGCAATAAGATGAATTAAGAAGAATTTCTGAATATAAGCAGAAAAGGAAGGAAGAGTTAACATTACAACCAAATGAAGTTCTTTTTTCCGACGAAGATGAAGAGCCAACTGATGTTACAGATGAAGAATCTAAAGATCCTTTGCAAATTCCATGTGATGATTTTGATATACCTTCTACTTTAAGTACAAGTCAGTATAATACATTACAATTACGCAATGTAGCATTGCAAGGTATTAGGTATGGTCTCGGTCTACGTGCTACAGCTGCCATTACAACAGCTGCATTTTTGGGTGCTGGATTAAATACTGTAGGAGACAGGAGACTTGTGGTTGATCACAATAAAGTAAAAAGGGCTCAAGAAAAAGTCATGAAATCATTTGAATACGAATTTCATGCTCGATGCCTGTTGGCAATATTGAATATATCCTCTTTGATGGACGCAAAGATTCCACTAAAGTTCTGTTACAAGCAGATAACTCAAGTCATCAGTTTCCAAGTATTGTGAAAGAAGAACATTACACTGTTTGCAGTGAGCCAGGTAGATGGTATCTTTGCCATTTTACTTCAGAAACCTGCTGAAGTTATTGCTAATCCTCTTATGGATTTCTTAAAGAAAAACAACATTGACAAAAGTTTGCAGGCTATTGGTGGTGACTCAACGAATGTTAACACTGGTTGGGAAGGAGGAGTCATGCATTGGGTTGGGGCAAAGCTGAATCGTAAACTCATCTGGTTGGTTTGTGCTCTTCATACTAATGAGCTACATTTGCGGCATTTGATCACAAAGTTGGATGGAAAAACTTTGTCTAACAACAAGTGGAGTGGTAAGATTGGCAACTATGCTTGATACTGCAACAGAACTAGAAATCAATCCCTCATTTGTCAAAATATCCTTTCCAGGGCCTTTGGTTCCATTGAGTGACACTGTTGTCAAGATCTCTCGCTTATGGTTACAGGATAACTCAGGCCATAAGGACAGGTGTACTTCCAACTGATCTGGCATTATTAGAAATTGGTCCTGTAAGCCACTCTCGGTGGTTAACAATTGCAAATAGGATTTGTCGCATATGAGTTTAAAAACATGGCCTTAATGGCAACAATTTGAAAACGTTACAACTGCTTGTGGAATACATTGGAGGCGTGTACTATCCCTGCTGGTTTACAATAAAATCGAAATTCTCTTGGGTGGAAGGACCTCGCCACATTTTTTATCAATTGAAGCTCCTAAAATCTCAGAAGAAGGCAGTAGCAGATATTGTTTTGCCAACAATCCAACGTTCATCGTGATTCGAATTTAGTGAAATGATGCTTCAAACACTTCTATGCTCGGAAGACCAAAAAGATAGGAAACCAGCGTCCAGAAAATAAATGAATTAAGGAATGAAGAGGATGATACACCAGGAGACCTATCTGTTATTCCTAGGAAAACACCTGCAGTAAACCCAAATGCAACTTCTCTTCTGGAACTGATAGACTGGTCAGAAAAAGTATATGAACCTCCACTTACTTGTAAACTCAAAATATCAGAAATAAAAAAGTTTGTTGAAGAGCCAATGCAAGTTCCAAAGTGGTCATGTAATGGACAGTCCATAGAGAGGTGTGTGAAACAAGTAACAGAGGCTTCTGGCAAAGTGTATACTCATGAAACGAGAAGGATTCATTAGAGGCCAGAAAGCAAGCAGAAGAATGATGTCTAAGAATGAATCGAAGCAAGATTTAATGAATATTGTTGGTTGAAGCTTTTTACATTTTTTACAATGTGTTTTCAGTGTTTGATAATAGAGACAAAATATAAATAAAATTGTTCGAGTTCATTATATTAATTATATTAATTGTTATATTAAGTTATCCCCTTTTTTCCGAGATTTCAATATACATTATAACCAAGGGAAAATTTACAAAGGTAAATGTTTATGAATAAGGAAAAACCTTTTAAATTAGGTTATTACACATCAAAAGGCACATTTTTGGACCCCCTCATTTTTGCTCTCCAAATTGACACGCCCTAATATATTGTAGTCACTAGCTTGTTGTACGTGACCACAATGGAATAAGATATACGCAGAAGAGTTTTCAAAGTTTACTCCAATAAACACAAGACAAGAAGTAAGATGAATGCAAGACAAAATGCAAGAAATCTATATAAAAAATATAAATAGAAATAATAATTGATAATAAAAAATAACAACAAAATAATAACAATAATGAATTTATATATATAAAAAATACAAAGTTATTGAAACAAAAAATTTTTTTTGCCAGAGAGGTCTGAGGATTTTATATTTTTGATATCTTAAAACTAAGATAATTTTATAAAGAAATACTGTATAAAGAAATACTGTAAAAAATTAACACACTGTGGTATAATTTGAAATTTTTCACTTTGATACTTAAGACACTTTATATTTAAAAAAACACTTTTAAAAAAATTAAATGCTATAAAAATATAAAAACTTAAATATAAAAAAAACTGCCCAGAAACTCACCCCAATGCTTATAAAACTAGAAAGCACTTTCCACAAAAAACTGAAAAACAACGTTGAGAATCGATTACAAACGTGATGATGTCGTAAGAGGTGAGGCTAAGAATAAGGCACTGAAAGAACACAAGTTGCGTTGATAGAAGATCTGAGACTTGGTACTTAACACGAGAGTGAACGGAAAACTGTTGCAAACACCCTTACTAGTTAGGCAAAGATTTAAGGAACACGAATAGAATTTGAGGAAATGTTTCAATAGAGATAAAAATTGCTTGCGATGAAAATAATTTGAATATCAATAGAGGTAAAAATTGTTTAAAACGATAAAAAATTTGACTGCAATAGAGATGAAAATTGTTTAAAACGATAAAAAAAAATTGAAGAAGCCCAATAAGGACGGAGAGAGAGAGAGAGAGAGAGAGAGAGAGAGAGAGAGAGAGAGAGAGAGAGAGAGAGAGAGAGAGAGAGAGAGAGAAACATATATATATATATATTATATATATATATATATATATATATATATATATATATATATATATATATATATATATATATATATATATATATATATATATATATATATATATATATAGCTAACTGCCTCTATACTATATATATATATATATATGCTATATATATATATATATTTGAATGTCGCAGGAGTGCCTCCGCCCCTCCCCTACGGGGGTATGGAAAACGTCCCCCTCTCTGTCTTCCACGCCGACTCGAGCCCCTAAAAAATTTTGCAATAATTTTTTTAATAAAATTTCAACAGGATTCCAAAATGTATTACTTTTCCTGTAGCTATTGTAGTTTTTTTAGATATGGATTGTTGCTCTTGTAGAGGCTGACCATATATATATATATATATCTTAACTTATATATATATATATATATACTGCCCTATATATATATATATGCTGCTCTTCTTATATATATATATATATGTAGCATGTATATATATATATGTAACCCAGCCTTAGTAATATATATGCATAATATGCTGTTGCTGCTGCTGCTCAACCATAGCTTGCTCTGTAGTAACATGCCATAGCCTTGTAGTATGTATATATCAACTAACCTTATGTAATAACATATGTATAATATATATATATATATAGCACTGCTATATATATATATAATATATATATATATATATATATATATATGTATATACATGTATATACCCCTGTATATGTATATACTTAGCAGCAGTAACTGCTTCTGCTGTAACATATATATATATATATATATATACTTATATAACTCTTATACCTTGCTGCTGCTGCTGCTCAACATATACTCTTCCAACCTTGCTGCCTCTTATATGCTATGCTCTATATATATATATATATATATATATATATATATATCATACTATAACGCCTATAACCCACAGACAGACAAACATGAAACCTATACAGTATCTACGATGAGGGGGGAAAGGACAAAAAAAGGTGGGGGAAGGGTATGAGGGTTAGACATTTGTTGTTAGAGGGGGGTTGTTGTTATGTGTGTTGTTTCTCGTGTGTGGATGTTTTGTTTCGTATTGTTGTATTATATTTTTGATTATAATAGAATGATGACCCAATAATTTCAGTTGTAATCTGTCAAGAGTGTGTTCGCCTTTGAGGGTGTTGTAGGTTTCAAAATGATTAATGCAAAAAAGTTTCTATTATTTTTCTTTTATGGTGATTGGTAATGTGTACAAGTGGATGCATGGAAGTGGTTCTGATGTGATGGTTGTATTGTGATCTGTGAGTTACTAGAGATGAATTCTGGTTGTCCTTTCGTAAGTTATGAGTGTGCTGATATTTACGTCTGTCATAGTCATTTGTATCTCCTATGTAGGTCTTGTGGCAGTGATTGTAAGCAATAGTGTAGATGCATTTTCTGGTTTTTGGTGTGGTTTAGGTGGATGGAAGAGTTTTTTTTAAGGGGAGTGCATTTGTGGTAGTTAGTGTAATGTTGTGAGGGATGTTTTTTTTTTAAATTGTTGTGTTGTTTTTGCTGAGATAGGGAGGTAGGAGGAGATAGTAGGGGTATCCTGTGTATTTGGAGGGTGTTGAGTGTTGTGATTTGTTTTGGCTTTCTTATATGCTTTGTTAATGAGATGGTTTGGGTACTGTAATTTTTGGAATGTAGTTCTGATAAAGTTGGTTTCATTCTTTAGATTAATGGGTGAACAAATTCTGAATGCACGAGTATACATAACGGTGCCAGTTTGCTTCTTGTAAGTCGGGAAGAGGAAGTATGTAATAATGTTCTGTTAATTCCATGTAAATATTGCTGAGTGTTGGAGAGAGTGGAGAATCCATGCTTAGGCTCTTTTTTTTGGAGATAGAAAGAATTTTGAAATTGAAAAAAACTATATTCTAAGGATAATTTAATAAGTTGAGATATGAGTTGGAATGGGTATGGAAGTTGTATGTTGTTTTCCGTGGTGTATTTTTCCAGCATGGTTAAGGTTGCGTGTACCGGTACGGAAGTAAAGAGGGATGTGACATCAAAGCTATAAAAATTATGGGTGCATGGATTTAGTTGACGTATTTTTTGTATGAAGTCTGTTGAGTTTTTTAAATGTGTATTTGCAATGTTGTTGATGAGTGGTTTCAGTTTGGAAGATAACCAGGATGAGAGTTTGTAAGTGGGACAGTTTGTGTTGGAAATGATGGGACGGAGTGGGATATTGGGTTTGTGGGTCTTCGGTTAACCGTAAAACTGGGCAAGATTTGACATCTGTGCTTTTAAGGTGTTATGAAGGTTAGGGTGTTCTTTGCAAATGGTTTTTAGTTTTTTGTTGAATGTATTTGGGGAATTGTTGAGGGGGTTGGTGTGTATTTTTGTGTACGTGTTGCAGTCTGATAGTAAGGAGTTGCATTTGTCTGTGTAGTCTTGTGTGTTTAGTATAACTATGGTTTGTCCTTTGTCAGATCTTGTTATGATGATGGTTTTATTAGTTTTTAGCTTGTAGAGTGCCGATTAAAATTTAGTAGGGAGTGATTTATTTCATTGTGAATTGTTAATATGTTGTATGATCATTCCATTTAGTGTATCGGTATGAAAATTAAATTAATTGTTTTGGTCCAGTACTCATAATCACTGATAAATTTCAAAATGGGGTCAGGGTGCTCGATCGCAAATGACAAAACGTATCCTAAAACTATAGATTCATCAAAGTTAAATTATAAGATGATAAATTATTAATGATGCTAGGATTCGAACATTTACACCACACACTATTACGATAGATTAAGTCGAGTTTTCTATTCGAATTGTTTTTCTTGTTGTTGATGACAAAATCCTTCTTATTATGGGCACGTTGCAAGAGTTGAGTAAATCTTTCAATTTTGTCTGGGGTTCAATTGATACCAAGTAGCTTGCAGACTGCAATTGAACCCCGGACAAAATCAAGGATTTACTCAACTCTTACGCTTTATATAACAAACCTCGTGGCACAGAGGCTGAGTCGCCGACTCTCATACGAGAGGACGCTGGTTCAAATCTTCCCGTAGCAGTTGGAGTTTTATCTACCTGTGGGCAAGAATTAAAACTCGACTGCGAACATGTTGGTGGCGCTGGCTTGGGATAGCCAGCCTTAAAGTTCGATTTCTATGGTCCCCCCTTGTTACCCTCTTAATAGGGGATAACTTGCGTTAAAGGAAGGTATTATATATATATATAACCTTATATATATATATATATATTTATATATATACCTATATATATATATATATATATATATATATATACATATATGCTATACTATATATCTTTGCTACTATACTATATGGAGTATGCCAAGTTTCTTTCTGACCTATCGATATTTAAGTTTTAAAATCGATTTTCGATATATGTGTATCGATTATACCCAAGATACCGAGAATCTAAATTTATTCATAGAAACATATATATATATATTATATAATAACCATATATATATATTTTATATACTATTCTTATGTAACTATATATATATATATATATATATATATATAACTACTTTTTACATATATATGCTTATATATATATATAACCATATATATATATATAAAGATGGACTTTTTATTCATTGAGTATTATTGGAACCTTTCAAATATCTACTGTATATATAAATTTGAAGGTACATAAATTTTTATTACTGTGTTTCGTGAGGTTGACGTATTTTTTGTTCCAATTTTTCTGAAAATTATGAATTTGAAGGATTTATTCTAAATTTGTGAGAATAATTATATCGTGTTAGCAATGATGCAACATTTTAGTTTGAATACTAGATAAAAGGTTTGTAGAAAGTGTCACAAAAAGAATGTGAAATTACCAAAGTAGGAGAAAAAGTTTAATTTTTATTGTATTAGTAAACATTGTGGCTCGAAGTATACTGTTTCTCCCAAATATTTTTTTCAAATATTAGAGTTTATTACACTGATGCCCTTTTTAATTGTAATTTCTTTTTATGAGAGCAGTTTCAAAGGTAGTAACCTATTTAGATAACAAAAAATCAACAGTTATAGACAGGATTAAAATAATTTGGTTTTATTAATATATATATATATATATATATATATATATATATATATAATAACACTCTCCTATATATATATAATAATATATATATACTTATATATATCTATATATATTTCTTCTATATTCTTTATAACTATATATATATATATATATATATATATATATATATATATAACTGCTGCTCTTATAGTATTTTTTTTTTCAGAAGAGCCACAATCCATATCTTAAAAACTACAATAGCTACAGAGGAAGGGAATACATTTTGGAATCATTGTAAAATTTTGGTTAGGCAAATGCAAGCAAAATAAAAAATAAAAAAACATAAAAATTGCTTTTTTTTTTTTTTTTTTGGGGGAGCTCGAGCCGGCGGGAAATAGTATATATATTATTTGTAAAGGTATTACGGCAATGTAGGGTGGGGGCCCGAGCCGACGGGGAACACAGGGGGACGTTTTCCATACCCCGTAGGGGCGGGGCGGAGGAACCCCGCACAAATACCAAAGAGTGGGGGTTTCGGAGACCCTCTCCGGAGGGAGGAAGTCCAACCCCGTAGTTCCCGGAAGGCCAGAGACCCCGACTCGTGCCATCGGTACGGTCTACCCTTGGGGTATTCTTTTGAAAGGATTAAAAAAACAACAAAATTTACTAGAAAGTCTATTTATTTTTAACGAGTAACGTATAAAAAGTCTCTAAATAGGCTTTTTACTCCTCATACTATAATTATTAACAATAATTTTTTTTTTTTTTACATTTTCCGCACTAAATTGTTACCAGGATTCAACAATGTATTCCTTTTCCCGGTAGCTGTTTGTAGTTTTGGGGTGTGGTTGTGGCTCTTCTGGGGCCCCGACATGCTAACTACTTAGTAACATATAACCTTAACCACGCATATATATGCTGCTTATATAACAACCTTATACGCCTGCCATATATAGCATATATATGCGCCCTTGCTGCCTGCTTAACATATATACTATATATATATCTGCTCATATATATGTATATATATATATATATATACATATATATATATATATATACTTATCGATATCGATAGATATCAGTATCGATATATATTTCGATATATCGAAATCGAAGGTCAGAAAGAAAGTAAACTTGTAAATATATATATATATATATATATATATATATATATATATATATATCATATATATATATATATATATATATATATAACTATATATACTATATCTATATAATATATATATATATATATATATAACAATATATATGCTTAATATATATATATATATATATATATATATATACTACTATATATCATATATATGAAAGTCAGAATAGACAACAAAAAAATGAGCAAAGAAATTAAGATACTTTTAAGAAAAGTTTAACGAAAAATGTAGATAAATATGTATTAATTATAAAAATCGTCTTTTCAATTAATAAAAAAAATTAAAAAATTAATTATTAATAAATTTATGTATTAATTATATCTCGACAAGGTTTATGATTTTATCTCAGAGCGAATACTCGATTTTCCAATTGTAAAAATTTTTAGTTGTGTTTAAGCGTTCATGCGGGGAAGTTATGTTCATCGAGAGCTTGTAAGAAGCAACTAAATTAGTCTAGATTGAAGGTATATAAAAAAACGTGTTTAAAATAACTGTATTATTTTTAGTTTATATATATATATATATATATATATATATATATATATATATATATATATATATATATATATATATATATATATATATATATATATATATAACAAGCAGTACTTTATAATAACACTGCTATATATATATATCTTCTTTGCTGCTATATATATATATATATATACTTGCATAATATATATATATTTTTTTTTTTTTTACAGTTAACACCGCTCACGGGCAGAGCCCCCAATAATCTGGGAGGGGTGTGTGCTCAATTTCAAAGTCTGAGCAAGACGGAGCCAAGAAGAGAATAGCTCACACAAACACGACCCCGACCCAGTGACGAACCTGGGTCTTTCGCTTAGTTGGGCGAGTGCTCTACCGCTGAGCTACCGGACGCAGTTTTGGTGCTTGATCCATCCCTTCTTGCCTTATAGGAGCCGACTCCGCCGAATGTACGAGGAAAATCTTCATAATGAACAAAATGCGCCACTAAACTTTATATCCTTTAAGAGAAGAGAAAATAGGAAAAAGAAGTACTCAGCTCCAATCAATCCATCAATCCAATACGAAGAAATCCTCCTTTATATATAGTTCAATTTCGGCGGTGAATTCATACTTTCTGACAAGAATTTTAATTACATAACAGTTTTTATTATTTCAAAAATATATTTTCTTACTTAGGGTAAAAACATAGTGGAGAATCGATTCTAGATTCAAGCTGCAAAACAAGCGCCGAGCTTCAGGATGGTAATTTAAGCATCTCTTTGGGCGCACATAGTCGAGCATCGAGTCAAAAGTCAAAAGAAAAATGATCCAATTTGAAATCAGTTTTCAAAGTGGCCTCAGACAGTGTGGATGGGATATAGCATATCATTCATGATTTTATTAATTTTCTACGCAAATATGACACATGCTTCTCTCAGCACCAAAATTCACCAGTATCACACCTAAATTTTAAACCAAATATAATCTTGTTATTATAAAAAAAAATTATATATATAGCTATATATATGTACCACATATTTTTTTTGTTACTAATAGTAACCAGAAAATTATATACACATAAATAAAAAAATATATATATATATATATATATAAAATATATATATATATATATATATATATATATATATATATATATATATATATATATATACCTTAATAACATATATATATATATATATAGTATAACTACCTATAACTATACATAACTCTATAACTGCTGCTATATATATAAACTAATTAAAATACTTAACAATTCTTGTGAAGCAACAAAAGTCCAAAAAAATATAATTGATAGATTAATAAATCAAGATTGCATGCAATATTGAACAATATTTATTTTACTTTACAATAAATTAAGTATCTAGGGCATATATATATATATATATATATATATATATATATATACTCTTTCTTATATATATATATATATATATATATGTATAAAAAAAAGTTGTATATATATACTATATATATCTGTATATACTGCTTTTTATATATATATATATATATATATATATATATATGTGTGTGTGTGTGTGTGTGTGTGTGTGTGTGTGTGTGCATTGCTAAAAGTTTTTAAAAAACTACCAGACGATTAAATTAATAAATTCGAACTTTATTTAAGATTTATGAGGAAAAATTGCTTAAATAATAACACGTAATAATTTGTGGACAGATATATTAATAAATAAGCGTATAAACGGAAGGTTCTGCTTTTTAAACTATTTACTTGACGTTTCTTTCATCACGTGACCGTTCACTCGATCCGGAGAGGGAAAATTAAAAACTAAAATTTTAGAATAGAAATATCGCAAAAATAAGCTTAAAAAGTTTGATAAATTCGGATTTAAAGATGCGAATTAAATAATATTATTTTTTTCGTGTGAAACTGCTTGAAATTTTTTTATTAAGAATGCATAATAGCGATAAAATGCTACAACCTGGAACCATATGCTGTAACTCACCTATTTGTATGCTTTATTACGATTTTGTAGCGATAGCAAAGAGCAGTTCTGCCAATTTAAATTCTCTCATTAAAATGATTTATTTTTTTTTTTAAAGTTAATTTAATAACAATAGTAAAGAAATGAACCTACTTTTTTACTTATATTAATTTTTAGGTACTTTGTCCATATTTCTGTCAAATTTGATGTTTTTTTTAATTAAACTTCGTGTGTCTCAAACGTTTAAAGGTTGGCATCTATCAAGAGTCAAATAAAGCCCCGCCCCACAAAAAAGTCCTGCCAATTTAAATTGTTTCATTAAAATATATTTTTTTTTGTTTAAAAGTTAATTCAGGACCAATAATATGAAGGAAAAAGCTAACTTTTTTTATTTTATTAGTTTATAAGTGTTTTAGTTCATATTTCTGTCAAATCTGGGTTTTATTAATTAAACTCTGTGCCTTTAAAACTTTCAAGGGTTGGCATCTCTACAAGAATCATATAAAGCCCCGCCCAGATCAGAACTGCCAATTTAAATTGTCTATTATTAAATTTTTTTTTTAAATTAACGTAAAACCAATAACATGCAAAAGAACCTAACACTTTTTATTATTAATTTTAAGCCTTTTAATGCATATTTTCTGTCAAATCTGTTGTTTAATTAAACTCTGTGCTTTTAAAACCGAGGGTTGGCATCACTGTAAAGTTGCAAATAAACTCCTCCCCAAGAGAAATCCCTCTGTTTAAGATTTACATAGAGGCATGACGAAATGCTTGAAGCCTCTCTATGTAATGCAGTCCTATGGAACTTGCTATTTATTTTCTTGACTCGACACTACATTATAGCATCGACGCTCCACTATGTTTTTACCCTTAGAGTTTTCAAAACATGTAAATCTAAAATTTTCAGTTATAATTTTAGAAATGTTATTTTTAAAGAGAAAAGAATTTGATTTAAAATTTTTGGGCTTCACCATTTCATTTAATTATGTTAGCATATATTCTTATTCCGGAAGATGTTAAATTTTATTTAAAAAATTTCAAAATCAGGCTACTTAGTTAACTTTGTAAACTACCGCAGTATCTTCAGTATGTGCTAATAAATATGGAACGCTTCGTTTGTGCAGAATAGCAGAAATTTCCAAACCTTCTCTTTTATCTCTTGCAGATTTGAGTCATTCTCTCTAATTTCTTTCTTCTGAGTCCTCTCTTCAATTCCTCCCATATATATTATATATAATATATATATATATATATTATATATATATGTATAACTTATTATATATATATATATATATATATATATATATATATATATATATATATGTATATATATATATAACTCTAACTTAACAACCCATATACCATATATCATATATATATCTTTTCTCTTTCAACTTTCATATATATATAACACTTATGCTCCCAATATGTTGGTGACTATGTATATATATATATATATAAATATATATATATATATATATATATATATATATATATATGTATATATATATATATAAAAACATATATACTTAATATATATATACACATATATATATATATATATATATATATATATATATACTATATACTATATACTACCCGACGAGGCCAGGCATGTAACTAGAACATAAATCTACAGGAAAATAAATAACATTTTTGATTTCATGAGTAATTTCATCGACAAAACTTAAAAAAAAAAAAGTGACTTTTTGTATTTATTAACACCTTAATATTAGTATAATCTTAGACCTGGCAAAAGTACGCTGTGATTGACAGCAGATCACCACCAAATTCACCGAGCAAAGATTTGCCAAATACCATTTATTTTTACAAGCTTTGGAGAAAATGTTATTTTCTTTTTATATCCTTTTTAGGGGTTCTTCGAGCCGAGGAGGACAGAGGGGGACAGTCCACGTCAAATCCCAGTAGGCCAAGAAACGAGCTTTCTATCCATCTTTAATTTTTACCCATTGGGTATTCTTTAGTAATAAAGAAAAAAAAATTCAACATTTAGCAACCTTTACGTTTTCTCCGACTACTCAGCTTCTTCATTAATTTCTCAAAAACTAATTTTTCAACTTTTTAACAATTTTAATAATTTTAAAAAGCGTTATTTTTATTTTATTTTTAATTTCGGAAATGTCTCTGATTATAAAATGGAAGCTAGGACATATTGTCGACAGGTAAAATGGTCGAAAAAACAGGTCAAATAGTCGACAAAAAGTTGTCGACCAAATCTGCGACCAAAATGCTGTCGACAATTTTGTGCCCTGAAAAGAATGTTTCGACCATTTTGACAATAAAATTTATTTTACTATATCGATTATGAGATATTTTACTATCGATATATCATATTGACATGATTTTTTTTTTAACTAAAGAATACCCCAAGGACAAAATTATTTAAATTAAAATAGTTTTAGCTTTAAATGATAATAATAATACGTTTTTCGTTTTAAGGTATTTCTGGCCACTCCAAAATAGGTCATCCTGGGAAGCCCACTCAAGAGCAGCGAACGTCCACTTTCTGAATAGTGTGTCGAACACGGTAATCATTGGGCTATCGAGTTTATAAAATAAGAAGCAAGAATTGATATATGTAAATTAATGGAATGGTAAATTAATTATAGAGCTAGTCCCTGAAGTTTTCACTTTCTTTAGGATGGAATTGGAGTTCAAAATTTTCCAGAGGGTGGAGTCGGAGTCGGAGTTGGGTTGGAGTCGGTAATTTTCAAGGGGTGGAGTCGGAGTCAGAGGTCGGCAATTTCAAGGAGTCGGGTCGGGTAGGAGTAGGGAGTTTGGAGTTGGTAATTTTGAAGAAGGTGAAGTCGGAGTCGGAGTTGGAGCCGAAAAATTTTGAACCGACCCCACAACTCTGCCCCATCAACTGATTATTATCCTGCTTTCTGAAAAGGCTTCCTGTCTTATTGGCAAGAGTGCCCGGACAGGTGATTGGCGGGGAGCAGAATTTAGAAATATAAGAAAGCTCGAACATTGGGGAGTGAGTTATTTCCTCTCAACGACAGCGCTTACACGAGGTGATGATACTTGCATCCGTATTGGCCACACCAATATCACTCACAGCCACTACAGGTAACGGGACCCTTCTCCCATCAGCAAATTTTGCAGTCGCCATACCCAGCATGCTTTTTCACCATATCTTCATTGATTGTCCCCAACTAGACCCCATTCTCCGTCGTCATTTTTCTACTTTATGGTCCACAACACCTTCTAAAAGATTATCCCATATCTTATCTGAATCTTCCAACTTTAGTAGTAACTATTTTCTCGTATCTTTAAGGAAGCTAGGACATAATTGTCGACAGGTAAAATGGTCGACAGGTCAAATAGTCGACAAAAAGTTGTCGACCCAAATGCTGTCGACCCAAATGCTGTCTACAATTTTGACATTTTTAAAAAAATGTGTCGACAATTTTGACAGTTAAATTTTTTTTTACTATATCGATTAATCGATATATTACTTTCGATATATTATATTGACATGAATTTTTTTTTTTTTTTTTTTAAACTAAAAAAAAAGAATACCCCAAGGGTATACCGCCCCGATGGCAGAAGTCGGGGTCTCTCAGTCCGGGGAACTACGGGTAAGGACTAATTCCCCCCCCTCCGGTGTCCGGAACCCCGCTCTTTGGTATTTGGGTGTCGCGGGGTTCCCTCCGCTCCCTACGGGTATGGAAATCGTCCCCCTTCTGTTCCCCGTCGGCTCGAGCTATTTTGCCGTACCTTATGCTCTTATCTTATACATATGCTAACATATAATATATATATATATATATATATATATATATAACCTTATATATATATATATAACATATCTTGCTAACTATTTGCTATATATATATACTGCTGCCTTATATATATATCTTGTCGACCGTTTTTGACACCTTCTGAAAATTTATTTAATGATTAATCGATCGATTAATTATCGATTATTTAATCGATTATTTAATGTGTCGACGATTTGGACGATAGAAAATGTTGTCGACCCAAATGCTGTCGACCAAAAATCCTGTCACAAAATGATGTCGACGTTTTGGACACCTTCTGAAAATTCTGAAATTTGCGTGTCGACCATTTCCCTGTCGAATTATGTATAGTTCCCCTCTTTAAGAACTGAATATTCTTTACAATATATGATTTTGTTATGTAATATTAAGACTATTCATAATCGTAAGGACATCGTTTTATTTTGCTTTTTTATATTTTACTGACTGAATACTCATTTCACCATCCAATTTATTTTTTTTTAACATTAAAAATTTGTATAAGCCAGAATCCCAGGACCCACATGGAGTTGATTATTTTATTCAACCCTGGCCGCTTCTTTGTGGGCCGTGGTGGGTCCTGTACATTAACTCATATATATATATATATCAGAGGGTGGGCACTTCCGCTCTTTAGTCCGCTAGTCCGCTAGTCCGCTCCGAGCGGACTACCAGAATAGGTGCCGGACTAGCGGAGGTGCGGGGTCGTCAGGAAATTAGCGGACTTGCACGTGCGGATCAAAGAAAGTTTCCGCTCTTTTGTTCCCTTTGCACACTGAAAAAAATGAGTATAGTTTACTTATTAAAAATTCTTATTGGTTATAATAAAGAAATATAATTTTATTTTTATAACTAATTATACTTTTAGTCTAAGACTTATTGTTTTTAATAATTAAACTTCCAAAACCAATCTCAACCTCCTTTAATGGTACCATTTATAATAAATAAGATTAAAATTGATTTTTTAGACTGAATGGCTATTACCCTCATCTATATCTTTAATTAATTATATTATTACTATAATAACTAGGCAATATCTAAATCAATTCTGTAAAACCCAAATATATATATATATATATATATATATATATATATATATATATATATATAACAACCAGCTATATATATATATGCCATATATATATATGTATAACCAGCCTTGCCATGTACCACCAGCTGCCCTTGCTGCTGTAGCAACCAGCATGCATAGCCATGTAGCCTTGTGTTTGCTATAACATAACCATGCAATAGCCAATAGTATTGCCTATAGCAGCCTTAACAATAGCCAATATACTCATATATATAATAATATAGCCAATAACATATACT
>JABUQX010141558.1:0-17500 GCA_015478945.1 Trachelipus rathkii
TATGGGTATTGCCCCTCAGTGGAAGGTGGGTGTTTAACCGTTTCGCATTATCAATGAAACGCTTTCTGCGTTTTGTTGCATAACTTCATATATATATATATATATATATATATAACATATATATATATATATATATATATTACTCTGCTGCCACTATATAACTATATATTGGCAGAACACATCGCTTTGGATTATATATTCGTCGATTTTTTCAGCTCATACAGCGACAGATAATGTTTGATGGTCTGATGTTTTGTTCATAATATAACCATGTTTTGTCTATGTTATGTCCGAAAGCATGTGTTGAAAATGTTGAAGTTGTCTTGAAAAATGAAGCCTGAAAAAAAGGATAGAAAATGAAAAACGAATTGGAATTGAAGGATCAGTCAGAAGAGTAAATTCTTGTTTGACTAGGATTCTTTCCATTGTTGTAATGCTTTGATGAAACAGAAGAACCAAAGAATAAGAACTACGAAGAGAGAGAGGATTAGCATAAGAAACAATCTGCTAATCAGTTTGTTAATACAGATTCTTTGACGTCATATGAAGAGGAAAAGGTATCTAAGAAAGAATAAAAGGAATTCAAGCCTAATGAAAAGTCTAAAATCTTTACATATTTTTATTGACTACTATCTACTCCTTGAGGTAACACACCCTGCCCGTGGATGACATTCTGCAAAAAAAACAAAAAAAACAAAAATATATATATATATATATATATATAACATATATATATATATATATATATATATATATATATATATACTGCTCATATATATACTATCTTCCTACGCCATATGTATATATATATATATACTGCTATACTCCTGCTTAACATATATATATAACAACTATATATATATATATATATATATATATATGTATACTGCTATGCTGCTATGCTGCTGCTGCACTCTCCTTATTATATAGGGGACGCAATGCAAATCTTCCGTGGCACGATTTATAACCTTAGGGCGTGAAGGTAAAAATGACTCTGGCATTCGAAACTTGGGGATAGCCGGCATAAGTTCGATTTGTAGTCCGTGTTACCCTCTACCGAAAAGAGCAAGCACGTTAGAGTTTTATAATATAACCTTAACAACTATATATATATATATATATACCTTATATATATATATATATACCTTATCTTTATATATCTTTATATATATATATATATATATATATATAATAATTATATGCTTATATATATATAACCAACATATATATATATATATATACCATATATATACCATACTACTATATAATAATATATATATACTATGCTGCTACTATATGCTCTTTCTTAACTATACTCTTACTCTATTGAGCATTGAACTTCTTTCATTGATAATTACTAATGATTACTATTTTTCAAATTACTTACAAAGCACTGAAGTACTTATTATTGTGGTAAGTGACTATTAAATTAAGTAATTTATAGGATAATAAAGCCTTAGAGTATTTATTTATTTCAATATGTTACGATAATAATTGTATTGCAACACAAAGTACACGCGAGGATATTCTTTTCTATCTTGGATTGGAAAGAAATGAACTCCTAAGTTGACTTTGACTAGAGTTTAGCTCTTCTTCTTCTTCTTCTTCTTCTTCTTCTTCTTCTTCTTCTTCTTCTTCTTCTTCTTCTTCTTCTTCTTCTTCTTCTTCTTCTTCTTCTTTTTTATATCTGCCATAAATACAAGACAAATTTCCTTTTTTTCTCTAATAATTAAGTTTAATAAAGAATGGGCATGAGACTCTAATAAAAAAGAGATAAAAATAAAAAGAGAGAGTAGTCTCATCCAAGAATGTGGAGCCGGAGTCGGAGCCGAATCAAGAATTTGGGGTGGGTTGGAACCGGAGTAATAAGTTTTCTCGAGACGGATCATGAAATTTTTAAATTGTAGAGCCGGAGTAGCAGCCGGATATTTAAAATGACGGAGCTTGAGTTGGAGCCGGTAAAAAGAAATTAACCGGCCCCGCTGAACTGAACTTTCATCAAACAAGAGGCTAAAGAAAATCGGTGTTTGAGAGAGAGAGAGAGAGAGAGAGAGAGAGAGAGAGAGAGAGAGAGAGAGAGAGAGAGAGAGAGAGAGAGAGAGAGAGAGAGAGAGAGAGAGAGAGGTTTAAATGGACAAGATATATAATCTCCTTGTATCTAACTTGTATTTTATATTAAAAAAAACTTTTAAGCTTTATGTCACTGACACTCTGACACCGACATTCTTTGATATATTTTTTTTATATAGAAGTATATTGTAGTATACTTTATTCATTTCAATAATAAATCTATTAGAAGTTAGATTGAAAAACGTCTATGTAACCAACGTCATCAGTTTCAAATCTATTCAAATAATATCTAACCTAACCTAACCTAACCTACTTGAATTTTCGTGCAGTATTTAACTCTCCTTCGAAAAAATAACAACAGTTAAAAAATGACTGAAAGTTGACTTGCCTGCTTGTCGGCACGAACCGGTTCTTAAAGCTTTTTATAGGAAAGAGAATCGGTTGTTAGTACTCTTATGCCAAAGAAAAGAACCGGTTATTTAAATTTTAGCAACTTACCATTGGATCATCAAATACCCAAAGACTAAAGAGCAGATTTGGATGTGATGGTGAAAATAGTTCTCCTTGTTGTAAAGCAGCAGACTCTTTCCCAAGCCAGATATATCTATCTATCTATCTATCTATCTATCTATCTATCTATCTATCTATCTATCTATCTATCTATCTATCTATCTATCTATCTATCTATCTATCTATCTATCCTCTCTCTCTCTCTCTCTCTATATATATATATATGTATATAACATATATATATATATATATATATATATATATATATATATATATATATATATATATCTCTCTATATATTCTTCTTCTTCTTATATATATACTTTTTTTAATTTTACTTTCCTGCCTGTACCTTCTCTTCAGGTGGCCTACCTCACACTTCAAAATATACCCCCGCCCGCCGGCCTCCTCCACAAAAATCACTTGATTTGTGACATCTCTAATTGCTCTGGGACATTAGTTAGTTGAATTTACTCTGGAGAAGAAGTGAGAACTTACTCTCAGGATCTGGTTGCATTTTATTATAATTTGATATGGAGTGCTGGTTAGGGATTTTAAACTAATATTTGAAATATTGCAGGTTTGGGTGGTAGTATCTCAGTTTGACCAAGGTGGACTGCAAGAAAAGCCGGAAGATGTTTCTGGGTGGATGTTCATTTAGTATATTGTTTTAGTTGTCGGTTTCTTAAATAATTTTCGAGATATGTGTGTGTGTGTGTGTGGGTGTGTGTGTGTGTGTTATTAATATTAATGTAGTATTGCAATGTTGTGTGTATTTGTTTTTGTATAAGAGGTAGTGCCCTGTGGGCAGGATGTTGTTTAGGATTTATTTTGAATAAGGCTACCTGGGAAAGATGGTTTTTAAAAGTGAAGTTGACTCAACTGATTATTGGGGTTAAGTATAATGTGACATATTTGAGGTGTTTTGTGTTTTTAGCGTGAACATACATTGCCACATTTACAAATGTTTATCATAAGGTAACTATTTTTGTTTCTTGTGGCAAGAATATATATATATATTTATATATATATATATATATATATATTTATAACTATATATATATATATATATATACATATCTTTGCTATATATATATATATATATATATATATATATATATATATATATGAAGTGCTTGTTATTGCACACTCAGTAAAGGATAAGGTACGTTACTGAGTGAACCCTGATAGGGATCAGTGATGATTGGGGAGAGTGCCAGAATTGTATAATCCAGGAGGAAGGAAGAAAACCTTTCAGGAACGCAGAGAGGAACGGCTCGAATATAAATCTTGGATGAGGGGGTGCGATAACAGTAATGGAAGGGTTGGGGCTTGGTGGGAATATGAAAAATGGGAAGACCCAAGACTGATGGGCTTCCGGGTGGAGACCTTGCATGCGAGGAGGTCCTGCGATGGATGTTGCGATGGGCAATGATTTCTGGAGGTGGAGAGTACCTGCGGAGTGGGGCAGGGCGATAGTATGCCCGGTGTTCAAAAAGAGAGGGCGACTGTTCTAATTATAGGGGCATATCGTTGCTGCCGCATGCCATGAAGTTATATTCAGGACGAGAGTCGAGGACAAGCTGAATGAAGCACAGTATGGATTCAGGCCCGGACGGGGCAGCGGATCTCATATTTTCTCTGAAGATAATGATAGAGAAGAGCTGGGAGTGGGATAAGGAAATGTATATGGCTTTTGTGGATTTAGAGAAGGCATTTGACAGTGTACCTAGGGTAAAACTTTGGGAGACACTCCTGATAAGAGGACTTTACACAGTAAGTGAAAGTGCCGTTAGGACAGCGTATGGGATAGGACAGTGGTTTGGAGTGAAGACAGGTGTTAGACAGGGAGGAGTGTTGTCACCGTTGTTGTTTATCCTGTATATGAACAAGTGTATGCGAGAGATTGGGGTGGAGGAGGAGGAGATTGTTGTAATGGCGTGTACGTTTGACAGTACTCTAGTTGCAAGAAGAAGGGAAACGTTACAGAGAGTACTGATTAGATGGGAGGAGGTGCTGCGACGGAAGGGATTGAGGATGAATTTGAGAAAAAGACTGGAAGTGATGAGCTAGAAAGGAGAGATAACCTACGCTGCTGGGGATCGGGGTGGGGAAAAAGGATAAAAAAGATGCGAGGAACTTTAGTATCTGGGAGTTACAGTGCGTGGCAGTGGAATGATGGAGGTGAAATAGGAAGTAGCGACCTATTCTAGGGAGTTGGTCAGTTACTCCTGTTGAAGTAGACCCAGGTGACGAACAGGTTGAAACGTTATATACGCGATTCTGAGACCAGTACTTTTGTTTGGGTCGGAGTCTTGCAACTAGAACAAGGAGTAAGATCGTGGCGGCGAAAATGAGGGTGTTGAGGTTGATAGTGGGGTGAGAAGAGAGAGAGAAAGAAAGAAATACTGAGATAAGAGAGGAGTTGGGGGTCGAGGCAGTAGAGGATCCGATTGAGGGAACATAGCAGCTGAGATGGTATGGACACATCAACAAGAAGGATGGAGGATGAAGAGAGATACCCGGCTAGATTTTATGCATGGCAGCCTGCGGGTAAGCCTTGGGACTGACCCAGGAAGAGATGGAAGGATGAGGTGGCCTTTGGCGGTCAACGGCGGTTGGCAGTGGCGAAAGAGGCGGACGCTGGATCAGGTGGAGGAACATCGACTGTACGAAGAGAGGGTCGATTGAGGCAGTACTAACGGCAGGATGACCCTACACGGAGGCGCATGGTTGGTGAGAAAGGTGAGAAATATATATACATATATAACATATATATATATATATATATATATATATATATATATATATATACCCTTATATATATATATATGCTATATATATACTCTTTCTGCTATAATTCATCCTGTTAGGGTATGCCTGTCAGGTGCTACTCCTCCAGAATCTTCTCCAAATATTTCCTTCAAATATTCGTTCCTCCTCTACTTCCTCTATCGTCTTGCCTCTACGTTGGCCACCTCATACAATCAACATTCTCCTCCCTTCTGATTCTCCAATCTCCATCTCTCTTAATCTCCAATTCTCTCATTCTTTTCACATGTCCAAACCATCTTAACTGGTTTTCTCTCCACGCATTTCAAAACAGGTTCCACTCCCAGTTCTCTCCCTGCGCTCGCCTCATTCTGTCTCTCTCAACAATACTCCTCTAATGAGTCTAAGTACCCTCATTTCCACAGCTTCTATTCTGCTTTTTGTATTCATTGTCCAGCATTCAGATCCATACAACAATATCGGTCTCCAGAATTGTTTTTATATATTAATATTTTAACCTCTGTTGGTATCCCTCTCTCCTTTAACAATTACCACATTCTGTGAAAATCTCCCAATTCTCCCTTTCAACCGTCTTTGCTTGTCTTCCTTGATCATCAAATACCACACTTAAATACTTAAATCTATTCACTTGCTTAATCCTTATATCTTCTATGTTCACTATTATCTCTTCCCTCCCTCCTCTCTCTCTCTCTCTCTCTACTCTCTCTCTCTCTCTCTCTCTCTCTCTCTCTCTCTCTCTCTCTCTCTCTCTCTCTCTCTCTCTCTCTCTCTCTCTCTCTCTCTCTCTCTTTCTCTCTCTCTCTCTCTCTCTCTCTCTCTCTCTCTCTCTCTCTCTTGCAATCACCATTATTTCCGTTTTCTCTGTTTATTCTCATGCTTCTTGCAGTCTTAGCTCCTGATGTTATCACTGCCGCATCATTCGCATAAACCACCTATTCTCCCTTTTGCATATCCTTTTAAGACAACTGTCCAGGTAAATTGCAAACAATAGGGTGATGGCGCACTTACACTTCCTTGTCTAACCCCCGTTTCACTTCAAACCACTTCTCTTTCTGTTCCTCTAACAGTATTAGTTTTCATATACTTTTAATGGCTGCTTATAGACTTTCTGGTACATGCATACATCCTTTATCTTCTAACACTCTCACAGTCTCTCCCTATTATTCTATTGAATGCTTTTCCCAAGTCTATATGAATGCAGCATACACGCTTGCTTCTCATTCCACTTTGATTTTTCTTTGTTAGCATCTTCATGTAAATAATGGGTCTGTGGTACTTTTCCTCTTGTCTGGCAATTACATCTTGTCCTCGTCCTCCATCCTCAATCTTTTGAATCTCTCATGCTATTTTTACTCACCACCAACAATACTATTCTCTATAATTTCGCACATTCTTTATATATATATATATATATAATATATATATATATATATATATATATATATATATTATACCTTATAACAAGTTACTATATATATATATATAACCTTATATATATATACCTTATATTTATATATATATATATATAGCAACCAACAATATAACTGCTTCTTATATATATATATATATATATATATATAACTAACCCAACTATATATATATATTATATATATATATATATATGTATATATGCACCTTTATGCTATATATAACCATAACCTGCTCTTGCTCATGCCATAAAATGTACTGCTGTAGACAGAGAGAGAGGGAGAGAGAGAATCCTTTTTAATCCCAACGCCTTTAACGGTTTCAATGAAGCTTACTTTCCGTTTTCATGAAACTTCCGTGAAATGTTTAAAATGATCCGGATTTAATGAATAACGTTAAAAAATTTCGAGAAATTTCATATGTACCACACGTAAAACTATTCTTATTACCACATGCTTCTTTATTTAATTTTTTTTATAGGCTTATCATGGTGTTAAAGCAATATTTATTCATTTCACCGTCACTCCGGGTCAGAGAGGGCATCGGGGAGGAGCTTCTTGCAAAAAAATGTTCATGTGCCATGAGTAAAATCGTGGTTTCCAATGGATTTTATTACATTTTTTCTAATTTAAATTATCTCTGAAAAAATATTTTGAAAGTCATATTTTAACGGATTTTTGGTGGAGTTTCAAACGGTCTTCCTTAAATTACAACATATTATTGACATTTTCATTAAAGCCGTTATCGTTTTTGCATTTGTGCTTACGAAACGTAAGAAAATGACTTGAGTTAGCTGTCAAACTGGCGCAAAATCGTAAAAAATACCCACTTTCAATCGTTAAAAGTTTCATGACTATAGTGGCCAATATAAAAATAAATTCTGTATAAAATAAGCAATCTTACCAGTGCAGGAAATTCATACATTTGGTAAGCATTTTTTACTGTTTTGCTCCTAAGTTTAAAGCTGAACACAAGCATTTCTTTGGTCTCTCATAAATAATATAATACATGAAATTGAAGAATATTCAAATACGAGCATAACTGGTTATCGAAGATCTAAACATATATACAAATATTTGAATACATAAAAATACAATGTTATATATACAGAAAATAAAAGAGTGCATTCAACACAGCACCTATTGGTTGTATATCCAATTTAGATCTCATAATGCATAAATACAAAAATGATAACTTTTGCTAATTCTTGATATCATGGAACAATTGAGTTTTTCTAAGTTAAATGAGGCCACATTGATCGAGCAGTTAAATCCAAGGAAAGGTCCAATATGATACGTTTCTAATGTATCCATGATTTACGACCATGTGCACGTAATTTTTCAAAATCTACATGATTACGAAACATTGTTTGACATATCTTAGAAGAATACCAGTTGCTTTGAAATTTAGGTCCTTTTGTTGAAAATTTCTTCATACGCAAGGGAGAGATTTCTGAACCATTTAGGGAATTCGAATCAGAGTTCGTAGTGGAATCAAAAATGAGTTTCTGCCCTTTCAAACTTAAAATGATGAAAGAAATCATACCGTAAAGGAAGTTACATATCGTAGAGGCGAAGTTGCTTGAAATTTGGGTCTTTTATTTGAAAAATTTCTTCATACATAAAGGGAGCGGTCACTGAACCATTTAGATTCGAAAGGAATCAGAGTTCGTAGTGGAGTCAAAATGAGTTTTTTTCTGCCCAGCTTGAAACTGATGGAAAATCCATACCTGTAAAAGGAAGTTTACTATCTAGCGATGAATTCTCGAACTGTGAAGATGGTTGTAGAAAAGCTAAGACTTAATCAATTTAATAAATTAAGTTCGTATTATGATAATATTTACCAGCGGTCATCTCGGGATTGTTCACGTTGCGAATTTTTAGTATTATTGCCAGCATGAGTTTGCTTTTTCTTCATTCATTTGCTTTAAGGCGATGTTGATTGAAAGTTGGTGTTGCTTTTCGGGTTCTGAGTATCTGGGAACGACTTTAGTTGGTGGCTTCTTTAAGCACCTATAAGAGGATGAGAGCTTTAGAAATCCGCCTTTGAAATGATGTTTTTATTCAACATAAGTAAAATATGCAATGAAAGTATAAAAAAAAGTAACAAGGAACTTCCTTCATTTGAGATACTCTGCTATCATTAGGCGAATTGGTGATCTACAGCCTTTCCTGCGCGTTTTCCACAGTGCCTCTGACTGTGCTAACGTGCTTGAAAAATTTGACGATCTGAAGGAATACAGAGACAAGCCCTTTCATTACAATTACTCTCCCCTGCAGGGAGGATTTCTGGAGAGTATCTTGAGTGAATTTATTTCTTCTGATTCTTCTTATTGTTATTTGATCTGACTGACTCTGTATCTGACTGACTAAAGAGATCTCAAACGGACGGGTTTATATATTATTTCCTTTCGACTTATGCTAAAAATTTTGCTCGCGCATATCTTAGCATAAGTACGAACATAAATTAAATTGCATACAAGTTATAATGGGTGCTACACTTTCATAAATAGACATATAAATATATATATATATATATATATATATATATATATATATATATATATATATATATATATATATATATATCTTCTTAACATAACACGCTCATAACATATACTATATATATACTTGCTCATATATATAGTATTCTTACGTTTTGACCGATACCACCCTTTTCGATATGAAGGAATAGAGATATTTGCTTCAAACTTGGAATATAATCTATGTATGGGATAAGCTCGAATCCGTGTAAATTTCAAGTGTGTAGGATGTATATAGAGGGGGTCACCCCCGAGGGTGAAGCGCTTACGCCCTTGTTGGTTGATCTGAAGATCAAGATTAGGCTTAAATAGCATTAGGTTCGAACGTGATGACGTAAGCTTTTCTCAGTCGGATTACGTCACTGCAATAACAACAAAAATCCATCTTTGTGTGTGTGTGTGTTTGTGTGTGTGAGATGAATGTGGATATTATTGTCTATTATTATTATTAGATCAAGTGTTGAAGAAACACTTCTGTGTTAAAACCTTACTTCTCGTTATCGCCTCGCATCTAATTTGGCACCGTCGGCGTCACCTTCGGTATCCACGCTAGGTATGCTCTTCCTCCGTCAGCATCTTCTTTACTGTCGAGATCTGATTAATATGACTTATTGCGTTTCATTCCCTTTTTGTTTCGATGTCTTCGCGTTGCTTCTGCGCAACCACAGGAGGGTCGATTCACCATACGCCAGTCAGTTCTAACCACATTCCTGTTCAAACCAGAAGCTTATACCAATGGTCACCAACTTGCAACGACCGCCGGGTCCGGTAGATAATGTGAATAGGTATAGGAATCCTAAAAAGCGAGTTTGCTTTTTCCAACATTGATTCATAAAATTTTTATTATCACATTATTATTATTATTATTATTATTATTATTATTATTATTATTATTAGCTATTATTATTATTATTATTATTATTATTATTTTATTATTATTTATTATTATTATTATTATTTTTAATATTTATATTAAGATTAATTGATTGACCTATTATTATTATTATTATTATTATTATTATTATTATTATTATTATTATTATTATTATTATTATTATTATTATTATTATTATTATGAATTATTATTATTATTTAATAACCATTATTATTATTATTAATATTATTATTATTATTATTATTATTATTATTATTATTATTATTGTATTATTATTATTATTATTATTATTATTATTATTATTATTAATGTGTGTATTATTATTATTATTGTGTGTGTGTGTGTTTATTTTTATAACTTTAAAAAATTTACGTTTTTACATACCTAAAGCTGGGGTACGTAAGCTGTATAATCACTAAATCGGAAACCATCAACCTCCTCCTGATCGCTCAGCAGTCTATTGATCAATAGTCAAGGGGATGGTCATGAAGCCAACAAGAGATGCTGGTGGGCTGAATTTGATTTGAGCGGTTTGCCAAACCTGTAAAAACGTTACAATTTTGGTAAAATTTGCCCTTAATCAATAGATCAATAGATCTGTAGATCAGGAGGGGGGTTGGATAGTGGTTTGATTTGGCGTTTACCGCTTTAGGGTATACTTGTAAATTTGTAGGTTGTAAGAATATAATAATAATATGTAATGTAACCAACAGCTATATACATGTAATGTGGCCCATGTATAATATGTATTATAGCCTGTAATAACAACAGCGTGGCACGTGTAGTATATATGTGAATAATGTAATAATAATGTGTGTAATGTGTATAATAATAATAATAATAACTAATAATATCTTAACTAATAACAATACAAACTTTAACGCTCAATATAACAATAATAATAATAATATAATATAATATAACTAATAAACAACAATAATAATAATAATGATCAATATATCTAATAATAATAATAATAATAATAATAACAATAATAATAATATGTATTTATGAAACAATGTTGGAAAAAGACCAAACTCGCTTTTTTAACGGATTCCCTATACCTATTCCCATTATCTACCCGGACCCGGCGGCGTGTTTTTGTGCTGCGGACCCAGTCTCGGCGCAGTTGTGATGGAACAGGAATCGTGGTTAGAACCGGACGCGGCACGCGGAGATCGGAGCTTGCGGCTGCTGCAGGGCAACGCTAAAGACACGAACAAAGAGAATAAACGCAGTAATGCATATTGAATCGTTGTGGAACATCGATAGTGAAAGATTTTTGAAGATACCAGAGTGACATGACGATGAAATAAATTAGATGGATAACGAGAAGGGTTAAAACAACGCAGAAGTGTTTCCTTCGGAAACACTTACTGATCTAATAATAATAATAATAATAATAATAATAATATAAAATAATATAATAATAATAATAATAATAATAAATAATAATAATAATATAATAATATGTATTATAATATATAATAATAATAATAATAATAATAATATGTAAAGAAAGATGGATGTGCGCTCTCGCGCGCTGACGTATCTCGTCTGCGAACAGATTACGTCGGCGTTTGAACCTAATGCTGGCTAAACGCTTTAATCTTGATCTCTCAGATCAACCAACAGGGCAGCTAAGCACAATATAAACGTCCCACCTGGGGCTCTATCTACAGACTTGAAATTTACGGTTTCGAGCTTATATACATAGATTATATTCCAGTTTTGAGAAGCAAATATCTCTATTCGTTTCTACTTGAAGGATTGTAGTTCCCATTGCTACCACTACTATATATAACCAACCCAACATATATATACCTTTTCTCTATATATATATATATATATATATACCCTTTATATATATGTATATATATATATATATATATATATATATAACCTTTCTTCTCTCATATATATATACTATTATGTATATAACTGCTCTTTCTTACCTCTGTGCTGCTATATTGTATATGTATATATTTATATTCGTAGGAGGGCGTTAAAGGGAGACCTGAGTGTTGATTGTAGATGAGATCCCTGAGTAAACACTACTTAAACAAAGAGTCATAAAAAAGAACCAAAAAATTTGCCTTTTCTCTAATATTTATAAAAGTAGAATTTTCTAAAATTAAAAGAGAAGAGGAGAGAGAGAGAGAGAGAGAGAGAGAGAGAGAGAGAGAGAGAGAGAGAGGAGAGAGAGAGAGAGAGAGGATGAGAGAGAGAGAGAGAATGGAGATGGAGGCTCTTATGCAAAACCACGAACGATTTTTCCTTCATTTTTTGCCAAGAAGCATAATGATCTTTTTTTTCTTTTTCTTTAAATTACCTCCTTTAGGAAGGCAAATAGCTTTAATTCATTCCTTGCTTGAGATTGCATTGGAATTTGTGTGTGTGTGTGTGTGTGTGTGTGTGGTTATGTGTGTGTGTGTGTGGGTGTAGGAGGTGTGTATTGTAAGAGGGTCTGTGTGTAAAGCTTTGTAGAGTTCAAGAGGTGTGTGTAGTGAGTGATGTGTGTTTAGGTGTAAGAGTGTTGTGACAGTGATAGCGTGTGTGTGTGAGAGAGAGATTTGAGAGAGAGAGAGAGAGAGAGGGGGTAGGAAGATAAGAGAGAGAGAGAGAGGAGAAGAGAGAGAGAGAGAGAGAGAGAGAGAAGAGAGAAGAGAGAGAGAGAGAGGGAGAGAGAGAGAAGAGAGAGAGAGAGAGAGAGAGAGAGAGAGAGAGAGAGAGAGAGAGGGTGTAGTGGTGCGTGTGTTTGTGTCTACACAGTGCCATCTCGATCTACAAGGTGTTCATACAATTTGTATTGAAAGTTTATGTGTTGTGAAATGTTAATTCATTTTATTCCTATATATATATATATATATATATATATATAATGTTTTTTTTACATATCTATATATATATATATATATATATATATACTCACCTAATGAAGTGACGTAGCTAGATGTTTTCACAGCTTCGTTTAGGCAAGAGATATGATAATATTATACTTATATAACAATATATACCATATGTATATATCTTACTAACTCACAACCATAAACATCATATATATACTTTATATATAGCTTAATAATCAATTTTTAAATTTTCTATTTGTTTACTATCTTATATATACTTCTTCATATGTATGTAGCAATGACATAATATACATAACCAACATGGCAGCAGCCTTAACCTTCTTCTTAACTATATAACTATAACAGTATCTAACCAACATTTTTAAATATATTTTCCTCTTAAAAAGATATGTATATATATAATCTATATATACTCACAACCATAAACATTCAAAAATAGACATTATAATATATAGCATAACAACCTTAACCTTAACCAACCTTGTACCACCACCTCTTCACTGTATAATATATATATTATCTATATATATTCTATGTTTTACCAGAAAAATTACACAGTCTATTAGCCTTCTCATAATCTGGCGATTTTCTTTAGTCAGCTTCTTTCCCACAGCTATGTTTTGTAAGCGTTTGGGATATTCAAGCCAATAACCTTAACCTTAAAGCCTAGAAATATCTTTCACTGCTTTCTCTGTGTTAATAACTCCCGAAAATAATTAAACAATTAATAATTAAGAGGCTGCAAGCGAAACGCATGGTTCCAGAAAATTTAAAACTTATGGCAACATCGGAGAGTACGACGAGCGAGAGGCGGCCTGCCTCCCTTTATAGTATTGAAAGCATAGGATATATTTTAATTTCAACTACGCCGATGTGCGTAGGAAAGTTAAGCAGTGGATAGAGAGGCAACATAAATACCTCCTTTTGGTTTACATATTTCTTTAAGATTTGCACAGAATTAATTTTTATGGTTTCTTATTATATTAACATTTTTTATAGCCTTTTATTTGTTTCTTATTATTTTGTTCTTAAAGATAAGATAGAGTAGCTAATACCTACCCAGCCTATCTTAACTACGCCCCTGATATATATATATATATATATATATATATATATATACCCACCTATATATATATACCATATATATATATATATTTATCTACATACATATGTATATATATGTAATATTTTATTCCTATACATACTTGTACTTACTTGTTTGCTTATCTATGTATATCTGTATTAGTAATATCTTGGATGTAAAAGTTGATTACATCCGCCGTTGATAGATCTTTAAATTTGATGGATGTGGATGCGGATATCTGCGAAATCATTAATCTATTCAGATTAATCTCTTTTAATGAGGGAGAAAACATCCTCATTAAAAAAAAATTTTCTCTTAATGAGATAATATATAAATCTTATAACTCACAACCATAAACATTCAAAAATAGACTTTATATTCAAGTTACATAAGTATCATTTTGAGATTTTCCTGAGTGTGGGTTACAGTATTTATTATACTTTTTATATGATTTAGAGTTTAAAATCATTTATAAGTTTGGATTGTCTCTTTTATAATATATAAAAACTTAAATAAATTATCAAACCCAAATAAACTTTAAATACTCGCATAAGTTCTAATACATTCACATAAGCTCTAATAACCTCTTATAAGCTCACATAAATTCTAATAAAATCTAATAACTCATACAAACTCTAATAAACTTTATTAAACGATACATTCACATAAGCTCTAATAACCTCCTATAAGCTCACATAAACTCTAATAAAATCTAATAACTCACATGAACTCTAATAAACTTCTATTATAAACATAAAATCAAAAACTCCTTTTATAATGTGATACATATATAACATATGTATATATATATATATATATTATATATACCTTTATATATATATATATATATATATATATATATATATATATATATATATACTTATCTTTGTAACACATATATAACTCTTTATATATATATATATATGCATATATGCATCTTCTTCTTCTTTATATATATATATATACTTATGTAAATTCACATAACTTCTATTACCATAACCACACCACACCAGCTATAAAAATAAAATAAAAATTCACATATATTTCGATAAACTCTATTTACCTCATGTAAACTCTAAAACCACAAAAACACTAGCAATCTAATAAGCACGTAAAAAGATGAACTAAAAAAGCTCACATAAACACTAATTAAGTTTCAAAACCCTAATAAACTCTTATAAATATATAAACTCCAGGAAGCTCTTAACAATAAGACACTCTAAGAACTTCATAAACTTTATCAAGCTGATAAACACTCTAATAAACACTGTTTGTATATACGTTAGAATTATTTAATTATTTTTAACATTAATGGAAAGCACTGCAAAACACTAATAATAAACTCTAAAATTTTATTTAACTTAAGATAGTAACTTTCACTTCTTTATAAGGAGGACTCATCTTTATGCTAGGTCAACTCAGGTCAGCTTAGGTCAACGCTTGCCAGACTAGGTCAAGTGAAATTTTTGCCTGTAGCATAATCATTAAATTATTAAATTTAAAAAAAAAGTTTTTGATTTTGATTATAATGATATCGTGTATATAATCCCTCCCCCCATCAGTCACATTATGTAGATTATCCTACTCCTCCCCCACTAGTAACATTATGTAGATTATCCTTCCCTTCCCCCCTACCAGTGGCATTATGTAGATTATCCTTTCCCTCTCCCACCAGTAACATTATGTAGATTATCCTTCCCCACCAGTAACATTATGTAGATTATCCTTCCCCTTCTCCACCAGTAATGTTATGTAGATTATCCTTCCCCTCCCCCACCAGTGACATGTAGATTATCTTTCTCCCTCACTAGTAACATTTTGTAGATTATCCTTCCCCTCCCCATCACCCAAGAAGTCAATCTATGCTTCTGAGAATGAAGATCTGACTTTTAAGGCAGAATCTCAAATAATATTGTAGTTATAATTTTACACTACCTGATATATATATATATATATATATATATATATATATATATATATATATATATATATATATATATATATAATAACCAATAACAACCATATATATATATATATATATATATATATATATATATATATATATATGTGTTGTGGCTCAATATAAATGATGTGTGTGTGTGTGTGTGTGTGTGTGTGTGTGTGTGTGTGTGGGGGTGTGTGTGTGTGTGTGTGTGTGAATATGTCTGTGTGTGTGTGTGTGTGTGTGTGTGTGTGTGTGTGTGTGTGTTGTGTGTGTGTGTGTGTGTGTGTGTGTGTGTGTGTGTGTGTGTGTGTGTGTGTGTGTGTGTGTGTGTGCTCTTCTGTTGATGATGGTGATGTACCTAGTTGTTTTCATTAATATATGATCCACCAGTTGGCAACTCAACCAAACAATTAACGTAAGTAACTTTCATTTGTAAGTTTTAAATTATATAGTTTCATATATATCTTTATATATCTATATTTAAAATTATCCCCACATTTAATTTTATATATATATATATATATGCTATAAATCTTTATATATATAACTACTATAATAATATATATATATATATATATATAATATCTTTATAAGTGCTTATATATATATATATAATTATATATAAATTAATTATGAGTTTCATGGATCAGTATCAGTAAATTTAAGTTTTTATTATTTTTTTTAAATTACATATATTGTTAGTATATGATACTAGCAATTAATTAAGATGCTGATATAAAAGATACGAAATTGGAAAATATTAAAAATTAAAGAATGAAGTAAGCAAAAACATTCATTTTGCATGAGGAAGAAAACGCATTTTATTGTTAATACGTGAAAGAATTTAAGGTAGGGTAAAAAATAATGTTTCGGGGTAAAATTTGTTCTTTATTGATTTTGTTTTTTCATATATTGATTCTGTGTATACTTAACAATACTTATCATAACCTGAACTTTGAGGGCCGTAAAAAAACCTAACCTATATGGATCAACTATGCAGTAAACCTATAACCTAACCTATATGGATCGACGATGCAGTTAACTTATACCTGAACTAGACCGGTCTACTTTGCCGTAACTTTTTTTCCTCTTGTTTTCGGGTTCTCGTAAATAAGATTTTTTATATTTACGGACTCTTCTCGCTTCCCGGAAGCTGCCAAACGTACGATGCTTAAAAAAATACGATTTTATTAAATAATTAATTTTTTGCTCCCAAATTTTTTTGTCCTGCTTATCAGCACTCAAAATTATTGTTAATCTACAATAACTATAACTATAACTATAACTATAACTATAACTATAACTATAACTATAAACTATATATATATATATATATATATATATATATATATATATATATATA
>JABUQX010141559.1:2500-15221 GCA_015478945.1 Trachelipus rathkii
TAAACTATGATAACTTTTTATATATATATATATATATATATATATATATATATATATATATATAATATATATATATATATATATATATATATATATATATATATATATATATATATATACACACACTCTCTTTCTCTTAATAAGATCTGTCATGGAAGGCGAAAATGTTAAAAGGCCAAATTTCAGTAACATATGTTTTCATAAATGAATTCATTGTGGATAATAATAATAATAATAATAATAATAATAATAATAATAATAATAATAATAATAATAATAATAATAATAATAATAATAATCATAATAATAATAATAATAATAATCATAATAATAATAATAATAATCATCATAATCATAATCATAATCATAATCATAATCAATAATAATAATAATAATAATAATAATAATAATAATAATAATAATAATAATAAATCATGTGGACCATTTATAAGTTGTAAAATTTATTTTGAGTATGCATATGATAACAGGTTTAAATCACGCACGATATTTTATATATATATATATATATATATATATATATATATATATATATATATATATATATATATATATATATATATATATATATATATATATATATATATATATATATATATATATATATATATATATATATATATATATATATATATATATATATATATATATATATATATATATATATATATATATGTATATATATATATATATATATATATATATATATATATATATGATGGGATAGATCACAGGCCCACCCACGTGGAATCCATCAGAGTTTAAGAGTATAATCCAAATTCAGCAGTATAGATATGCTAGATAATTTTCACAATATGGAATCTGCTATTTTGAATATTCGAAGGGTTGAATTGTGTGTTCTCAGTGATGATGTTATAGTTGTGTGGAAGATTTTGTTTAGGAGATAGATGAAGGAACTGAGTTTTGAATCTTTGAAAACTACCTTGTTTTCTTTGCCCCAAGTAGTAGGGGGTCCATATTGGACAAAGCCTCTTTTACCCCATCTTACCTTAACCTTTTTGACCTCTTTTATGTGACCCTAAAATTGGTAAACCGTATGGAGCCCAAATTTGACTGCTCCTTGACCTTTTTGACCTTTACCTTTGGCTTGACCTTTTGAGCCCAAATTTACCTGACCTGAGACCCTTTTGGGCCTTTACCTTTTTGGCCTTTACCTTTTTTCGACCAACCCTTTGGTCTTCCATGGGTCATTTTTGGCCCACGGTATTTTTGAGAACCCTAATTTTTTGAGAACCCTAATTTTTTGAGAACCCTAATTTTTTGAGAACCCTAATTTTTTGAGAACCCTAATTTTTTGAGAACCCTAATTTTTTGGCAACCCTAATTTTGAGAACCCTAATTTTGAGAACCCTAATTTTTGGCAACCCTAATTTTTTGGCAACCCCAATTTTTTCGGCAACCCTAATTTTTGGCAACCCTTCGAAGAAGGGTTGCGCCAGACGGAGGCGAAGCCTCCGTCGTACGTATTGCCCCCCTATTTTACGCCCCCTATTTTTTTTCGTCCATGGGTCATTTTTTGCCCACGGTAATTTTTGATCTGTCTTTAGGGGCTTAGCCCTTTTGTGATGTCTTAACCTTGATCCTGGTCCCCCGCAGGTGCGAACCGCAAACCCGTAGGCCTACACCTAGCCTACCTACACCCAGCCTACACCCAGCCTACAAGCATAGCCTGCCACCTGTGTCACACACATAGCCTACACCCAGCTTCCACATAGCCTACACTCCAGCTCCACATAGCCTACACCCAGCCTACACATAGCCTACACTAGCCTCCATTAGCCTACACCTGCCCATATACATACCTAACCTAATCCCAACCTAATCCTTAACCTAACCTAATCCCAATCCCATCCCAACTAACCGAACTCCACCTATCTAACCTAGCCTACACCTAAGCCTCCACCCAGCGTACTCACTCAGCTTACACCTACACCTACACCTAGCCTCCACCAGCCTTCACCTACACCTACACCTAGACTCCACCCAACCTTCACCTAGCGTACACCTATACCTAGCCTACACGTGCCCCTACAACTTTGATGTCTTAACCTTGTTTGACCATGATATTTCAGCCTTGACCCTGCCATATACCATGGGTCAATTTTGACCCACGCTAACTTGATGGCTTTGATGGTTCCCAATCACCGTAAGAAGTATCTAGTGATGTTCTATTAGTGTTCTATGATTATTCTATGAGTATTAGATGAGTGCCAGGTGAGTGCCAAGTGAGTGCCAATGAGTGCCAATGAGTGCCAAGTGAGTGCCACATAGTGCCAAGTGAGTGCCACAAAGTGAGTGCCCCATAGTGCCAACTGAGTGCCACTTTTTTCAAGCCTTTTCTAGCCTCCCCTGATCTCCGAATAGCCCTAATATGGGTGTCTACCCCTAGGTTATAAGGTATGAGGATTCGATTGGTGTATATTACAACCTGCTAGGATGCTTCCTACTATGAGTTAGTCTTTTTCTAACACTTATACACACTATGACACTTATACACACATACACTATGACACTTATAAACACTTGACACTTCCATAGACACTTACATTAAACCATATACACTTACACTCACACCCACACGCAGATGCACTTACACTTACACTCACACACTCGATATTTTGATGCCTCAACATTAATGCCTCAGCATTGATGTCTCAGCATAAATGCCTCAGCATTGATGCCCCAACTTTGATGCTCCATCATAAATGCCTCAGCATTGATGCCTCAACTTTGAAGGTTCATCTTTGATGACGTCATCTTTGATGCCGTCATCTTTGAGACCATCTATATTGATGATTCATCTTTGATGAAATCATCTTTGATGGCTCATCTCTACCCCACATCGTAGAACAGAGTTAATATTAATGTCTAACCTATGTTATAAGCTGATCACCTGGACGCAGCATGATCTCTCCGCGTGAAGTCCCACGAACCCGCACCCGCAGGTGCGACCCGCCGCGTGCGCCCGCAGGCGCAATTTTTCCGCGTTCCCGCCCGCCCGCCGCGTGCGCCCGCAGGCGCAATATTTCCGCGTACCCGCCTGCCGTGCCCGCAGGCGCAAATAGTTCCGCCTGAATGAAATACATAGTATATATATATATATATATATATATATATATATATATATATATATATATATATATATATATATATATATATATATATATATATATATATATATATATATATACTATGAGTCATTCATTTTTTATTTCATACTTAAACATTTCAAAGAATTTCTTTTCAAATATACTATGAGTCATTCATTTTTATTTCATACTTAAACATTTTTATTAAAAACATTTTCGCGAACCTAAAACTGTAACTCATTACAGACATCTTTTATATTTTTTACTTAATACTTTTTACTTAATACTTTTTAATTTATAAATTTTTTAAAATTGTATGTAAGAAGAAAAAGCCAAAGTGTCTGATATAAAATCATTTTATTTTACTACAACTGTACGAAATTTTATTAAAAACATTACATACCTTAAAGCAGTAAATCAGTAAATCAATAGTGTGACCTAACACCAAGGGGGATTAGTATGCTTTTGTTTTACTGCTTTACTGCTTTAACTCATGTTTTACTGCTTTAACTCATGTTTTACTGCTTTAACTCATATGTTTTACTGCTTTAACTCATATATTTATTAACATTACATACCTTAAAGCAGTAAATCAGTAAATCAATAGAGGTGTTACATAGCAACGAGGGGTTAGTATGCTTTTGTTTTACTGCTTTACTGCTTTAACTCATGTTTTACTGCTTTAACTCATATGTTTTACTGCTTTAACTCATATATTTATTAACATTACATACCTTAAAGCAGTAAATCAGTAAATCAATAGAGGTGTGACCTAACACCAAGGGGGATTGTATGCTTTTGTTTCTTACTGTTTTACTGCTTTAACTAAGGTCGCTTTTACTGCTTTTTACTGTTTTAACTTCAAGGTGTTTTCCGCTTAAATTTCTGCTTTGCATTGTTTTAACTCATATATTTATTAACATTATGTTTTCTTTTATTTTGTTTTAATACTTTTTATTTTTATTCTTTTTATTTTTATTTTTTTTTTATTATTTTACTTTTATTATTATTTTATTTTACGTCTTTATATTCTTTCAATTTTATTTCCTTCTTTTTATTCTTTTTTATTTTATTTTTATTATTTTACTTTTATTATTATTTTATTTTTTTTTTATTATTATACTTAGTGTTATTTACTTCAGGCCTATTGTTATTATTATTTAGAACACACATACACACCCGCACACACACACACACACACACACACACACACACACACACACACGCACACTCACTTACACACCCACACACACGCACACTCACTTACACATATAACGTATAATTTATTAAAACATTTTATGTTTTAATTAAACACGTACATTTATATTACTCATTCAAATATAACTAAAATTATTTCAAAGTTTCTTAAAACTTCTATAATAAATCAATCATTATCTTTGAACAAAGAATTTATTATTAACTGTTAATACTTTTTGTTTATAAATTTTATAACTATCAAGTTTTAAAATAACTTTTACTAAAATTTTATGAAATTTTATTAAAAACATATATTTTGCGTACCTTAAAGCAATAAATCAGTAAATCAGTAAGGTCAGCCCCTAGCACCCCTCTACACCAAGCTATGCCACGCTTTGTTCTATTGACTTACTGCTTTACATCATCTTTAGCGATGTAATAAGTATAAAAATAACAAAATAAGTTCTCTGCTAACATAACATGTATTTTATTAAAATCATTCTAAGTTTTTATTTAAAAATAACAATTATTCACTTACATTTATATTATTCGCTCGATGTTAACTAAAATATTTCAAAGTTTTTTAAATAATTTGATTTTCTTTATTATCTATGTACATTGACAATCCAACACGAGAAAACACAACAACCCGCACTCCTTACAGATACGAAACTGACCTCTCTCTGTAAAATGTGTTGAAATAACTACTTTAGCCCTAAATTTAGGATAATCCTTTTTGTACCCCGGGGCGATTTAGGCCTAATACCAGGTCAAAATATATTTCAAACTGACCTTTTTCTGTAAAATGTGGTGCAATAACTACGTTAGGCCTAAATTTAGGCCTAAATTTAGGATAAGCCTTTTTGTATCACAGGCGGATTTAAGCCTAATACCAGGTCAAAAGGTAATTCCAGTATAGACAAGAATCGAGAATCAATGTTATTATTTTATAAATATATTTCAAACTGAAACATGCTGGATCGGTAAGATCCTTATAAAATAAGAACGAAATGTTTACCTTTTTGTGAGTGGACGGAGTAATCCTTATCTCTATATGACCTCGTATGTGATTGGTCGAGAATTATTTTATCGCTTTTTGTTTTACGTATGTAAAAACATGTTTTTTCATATCCTGAGCCCTACCTCTGATTGGATGAAAATTATATTTGAGCAGTCGGATGTTTTAGATCCAAACTCATTTTAAAATCATACTCGTTTTGGCTGTTAAGCTGTGCACAAGTTCTCTGATTTGTAATAAAAGTGTTCTATTTTCACTAAGTGTATATCATGTTTCACCTTAACAGGTATACCTCAATCCAAGACATTGTCCAGTGGGAAATCAAGATCCCTGGAAGTAGGGTTTCATTCTTATATAAAAGAAACCCTGATGGTTCTGATTTTTTCACGTGTATTAATCCAATCACCCTGTTATAATACCAAGCGTATTTTCGTGAGTCCAAATGTGATAATTTATATCTTCAAAAGTAATCACATTGAAGAAAGAGTGCGCAAAAACGCTCAAGTCCTATTTACTAACTAACTAATAAAAGATAATCAAAGTAAGAACCACAGAGTAAGTACGGATTTAAAGAGTCTTTGCTGTCACCAAATGATAATCAGTTTGGTATGATTATGGAGGAAGTTGTCAAACAACCATGGCATTTGAACCTACATCATTTGGATTCTACATTTCAGGCCTGACGCAGCTGAAATATATGCTAGAGGTACGTAAGCGAATGTTAATGCAGATGAAGAAGACATATGTGTTATCTAATTACGTGACCGTAATTCATTACATGTTATACCTAGAATACTACGCATTTAAGAAAACCCTGATCGATGATCCTACGGTTATCATCGATCGCTTCCTAAGTTCTATAGACGTACAGAAATTCATTTATCTACTTAGAAAACAATGGCAGGAAAGTATTTATGCATGTGAACCAGAATGTAAATATACTATGATATCTGAGCGGGAACTTTTTACGTATGTGTTAACTGAAGGTATTACTGAGACACGAAACTATATCATCGATAATGATATAAATGATTGGCATATTTGCAAAGATTTAAAGAATTTTAATATAAAGTAGGCGAAAACATCATGTGTAAAATGTATGTAGAAGTATTATATTTAATGTTATCCTTATATATAAACCATTGTAAATATATTTAACACGCTTGTATATATTTAATGTTATCCTTATATATATATATATATATATATATATATATATATATATATATATATATATATATATATATATATATATATATATATATATATATATATATATATATATATATATATAAATCATTGTAAGTTAATGATTATTAAATTTCTAATTAAATAGTAAAGTTTTTATTATCCTTATTTTTACTTTCTTAAATAAATATTTACATGTATGTTAAGAGTTTAAATAAACGAAACTTGGGCTCAGGATATGAAAAAACATGTTTTTTCATACCTTAAAACCAAAAAGCGATAAAATAATTCTCGACCAATCACATACGAGGTCATATAGAGATAAGGATTACTCCGTCCACTCACAAGAAAGGTAAACATTTCCTTCTTACCTGATCAAAGGATCTTACCGATCCAGCATGTTTCAGTTTGAAATATATTTATAAAATAATAACATTGATTCTCGATTCTTGTCTATACTGGAATTACCTTTTGACCTGGTATTAGGCTTAAATCCGCCTGTGATACAAAAAGGTTTATCCTAAATTTAGGCCTAAATTTAGGCCTAACGTAGTTATTGCACCACATTTTACAGAAAAAGGTCAGTTTGAAATATATTTTGACCGGGAATTAGGCCTAAATCGCCCCGGGGTACAAAAAGGATTATCCTAAATTTAGGCCTAAAGTAGTTATTTCAACCCATTTTACAGAGAGAGGTCAGTTTCATATCTGTAATTATGCGGGTTGTTGTGTTTTCTGTGTTGGATTGTCAATGTACATAGATAATAATAATAATAAATTATAAAACTTTGAAATATTTTTTTCCCGAATACGATCAAAAAGTCCTGTGAATAATTGTTATTTTTAAATAAAAACTTAGAATGATTTTAATAAAATACATGTTATGTTAGCAGAGAAGAACTTATTTTGTTATTTTTATACTTATTACATCGCTAAAGATGATGTAAAGCAGTAAGTCAATAGAACAAAACGTGGCATAGCTCGGTGTAGAGGGGTGCTAGGGGCTGACCTTACTGATTTTCTGATTTATTGCTTTAAGGTACGTAAAATATATGTTTTTAATAAAATTTTTACTAAAAGTTATTTTAAAACTTGTTAGTTATAAAATTTATAAACAAAAAGTATTAACAGTTAATAATAAATTCTTTGTTCAAAGATAATGATTGATTTATTATAGAAGTTTTAAGAAACTTTGAAATAATTTTAGTTATATTTGAATGAGTAATATAAATGTACGTGTTTAATTAAAACATAAAATGTTTTAATTGTGCGTGTGTGTGGGTGTGTAAGTGAGTGTGCGTGTGTGTGTGTGTGTGTGTGTGTGTGTGTGTGTGCGGGTGTGTATGTGTGTTCTAAATAATAACAATAGGCATGAAGTAAATAACACTAAGTATAATAATAAAAATAATAAAAATAAAATAATAATAAAAGTAAAATAATAAAAATAAAATAAAAAGAATAAAAAGAATAAAAATAAAAAGTATTAAAACAAAATAAAATAATAATAAAAGTAAAATAATAAAAATAAAATAAAAAGAATAAAAAGAATAAAAATAAAAAGAATTAAAAAAAATAAAAGAAAACATAATGTTAATAAATATATGAGTTAAAACAGTAAAGCAGAAAGTTAAAACAGTAAAGCAGAAAGTTAAAACAGTAAAGCAGAAAGTTAAAGCAGTAAAGCAGAAAGTTAAAGCAGTAAAGCAGAAAGTTAAAGCAGTAAAACAGTAAAACAAAAGCATACTAATCCCCCCTTGGTGTTAGGTAACACCTCTATTGATTTACTGATTTACTGCTTTAAGGTATGTAATGTTAATAAATATATGAGTTAAAGCAGTAAAACATATGAGTTAAAGCAGTAAAACATGAGTTAAAGCAGTAAAACATGAGTTAAAGCAGTAAAGCAGGTAACACCTCTATTGATTTACTGATTTACTGCTTTAAGGTGTGTAATGTTAATAAATATATGAGTTAAAGCAGTAAAACATATGAGTTAAAGCAGTAAAACATGAGTTAAAGCAGTAAAGCAGTAAAACAAAAGCATACTAATCTCTTAGGTGTTAGGTAACACCTCTATTGATTTACTGATTTACTGCTTTAAGGTATGTAAAGTTTATGTTTTTAATAAAATTTCGTACAGTTGTAGTAAAATAAAATGATTTTATATCAGACACTTTGGCTTTTTCTTCTTACATACAATTTTTAAAAATTTATAAATTAAAAAGTATTAAGTAAAATATAAAAGATGTCTGTAATGAGTTACAGTTTTAGGTTCGCGAAAATGTTTTTAATAAAAATGTTTAAGTATGAAATAAAAATGAATGACTCATAGTATATTTGAAAAGAAATTCTTTGAAATGTTTAAGTATGAAATAAAAATGAATGACTCATAGTATCTATATATATATATATATATATATATATATTTATTTATACATATATATATATATATAGCAAATATATATATGCTAATATATGGTGAGTTATATATTATATATATATATATACATATGTATATATATATATATATTTCATTCGGGCGGGGAATATTGTACCTGCGGCTAACACGGCGGCGGGTACGTGGAAATAGATTGTACCCAGGGCACGCGGGCGGGGGACGCGGAAATATTGCGCCTGCGGGCGCACGCGGCGGGCGGGAACGCGGTGGGTCGCACCTGCGGGTGCGGGTTCGTGGGACTTCACGCGGAGAGATCATGCTGCGTCCAGGTGATCAGCTTATAACATAGGTTAGATATTAATATTAACTCACGTTCCTACGTGATGTGGGGTGAGATGAGTTATCAAAGATGATTTACTCAAAGATGAATCATCAATGCAGATGATGTCCAAAGATGACGGTATCAAAGATGATGTCATCAAAGATGAGTCATCAAAGTTGAGGCATCAATGCTGAGGCATTTATGATGGAGCATCAGTTGGGGCATCAATGCTGAGTAAGAGTTGAGACATCAATGCAAGCCGAGAGTACACGCAACAGGCATCAAATACCGGAGCGTGGGGAGTGTAGCAAGTATCGCGTGGGTGTGAGTAAGTGTATATGGTTTAATGTAAGTGTCAGTCTATGGAGAGTGTAAGTGCTTATAAGTCCATAGTGTATGTGTGTATAAGTGTCATAGTGTATAAGTGTTAGGAAAAAGACTAACTCATAGTAGGAAGCATCCTAGCAGGTTGTAATATACACCAATCGAATCATCATACCTTATAACATAGGGGTAGACAATATTAGGGCTATTCTAGGCTCAGGGAGGCTAGAAAAGGCTTGAAAAAAAGTGGCACTCAGTTGGCACTATGTGGTACTCACTACATCTGGTGGCAAACTCACTTTGGCACTCATTGGCACTCACTTGGCACTCACCTGGCACTTCATATCTAATACTCATATAGAATAATTTATAGAACACTAATAGAACATCACTAGATACTTCTTACGGTGATTGGGAACCATCAAAGCCATCAAGTTAGCGTGGGTCAAAATTGACCCATGGTATACGGCAGGGTCAAGGCTGAAATATCATGGTCATGGTCAAACAAGGTTAAGACATCAAAGTTGTAGGGGCACGTGTAGGCTAGGTATAGGTGTACGCTAGGTGAAGGTTGGGTGGAGTCTAGGTGTAGGTGTAGGTGAAGGCTGGTGGAGGCTAGGTAGGTGTAGGTGTAGGCTAGGTGAAGCTGGGTGGAGGCTAGGTGTAGGTGTAGTTAGATTAGGTTAGTTAGGTTGGTTAGGTTAGTTAGGTTAGGTTAGGTTAGGTTAGTTGGTTAGTTAGTTAGGTTAGGTTAGGTTAGGGTATGTATGGCTATGTGAGGCTGGGTAGGCTATGTAGGTTGGGTGTAAAGCAGGTGAGGCTATGTAGGCTATGCAGGCTGGGTGTAGGCTATGTAGCTGGGTGTAGGCTAAGGTGTAGGCTGGGTACAGGTGGTGGTGTGTGTAGGCTAGGTGTGTGTGGGTGCACCTGCAAGGGCCCAGGATCAAGGTTAAGACATCACAAAAGGGCTAAGCCCCTAAATGAAACTCAAAAATTACCGTGGGCAAAAAATGACCCATGGACGAAAAAAAAAAGGCAAAATAGGGCACATACACGGAGGTTTCGCCTTCCAGCCCAAGGTAACCCTTCTTCAGGCTGCCAAAAATTAGGGGCTTGCCAGAAAATCAGGGTTGCCAAAATTAGCTGCTAAAAATTAGGTTCTCAAAATTAGCCTCAAAAATTAGGGGTTGCCAAAAATTAGGGTTCTCAAAAAATCAGGGTTCTCAAAAAATTAGGGTTCTCAAAAAATTAGGGTTCTCTAAAAATTAGGGTTCTCAAAAAATTAGGGTTCTCAAAAAATTAGGGTTCTCAAAAAATTAGGGAAGACCAAAGGGTTGGTCGAAAAAAGGTAAAGTCCCAAAAAGGTAAAGGCCCAAAAAGGTCAAGGGCAGGAAATTTGGGGCCAAAATTACCATGGAAGACCAAAGGGTTGGTCGAAAGGTCAAGGCCCAAAAGGTAAAGGCCCAAAAAGGTCAAGGTCAGGTAAAAAATTTGGGCTCAAAAAAGGTCAAGCCCAAAAAGGTAAAGGTCAAAAAAGGTCAAGGGCAGGTAAAAAATTTGGGCTCAAAAAATGCGGTTTTACCCAAATTTAGGGTGGTAAAAAGAGGTCAAAAAGGCTATGTAAGATAGTAAAAGAGGCTTTATCCTATATGGACCCCTACTACTGCCCCATTTGGAAATTAGAGAATAATTGGAAAAATTTTTGACATATTTTAAAACAAATCTTTGTGCTCTTCTTCTTTAGTACATCCTAGATTCAAAATGGAATTTCAAGGAGCAGGTATGAAGACAAAATAAGCGAAAGGGTATTTGAAGAATTTCAGCAAAAGAATAATACCAAAACTAGTTTTGGAAATGATCAGGAGTTTGCATGTTCACCCTCGACCTTTTTTTTATTTATTTAATGAATTTATTTTAGTACATGAGACAAAAATGGGGACCCTTAAGGGTCCCAATGAAGGAAGCGAGAAGATAGGACAACCATTGCTCTACTTGCATGAGAGTTGCGGGATTATTTAAATTTTGGGTTATCACCAAAGAAACTGGCTCTTTTGTGTGGTGAATTTTCAAAATAAACAATTCTTCTTTCTAATAAGATAGCATTGAAATATTCAAGTGCACAAGCCGTTTCTGCGGATAGTGAGAAGGTTCTACATACATACATACATACATACATACATACATACATACATACATACATACATACATACATACATACATCAATAGTATGAACCTGCAAGAAATAGTTTGTGTCCTGAAGAAGTGGAAATTTGATATTCTTATATTATAACTTAGGGGTATTAAAATTCGATTACGTTCCCCATGAAGGTAGTTCAAACTTTTTTTTTTTTATAAGCAGATTTTATATTTGAACATAATTTTTTTTTTATATTTTCCTTAAATGTTATGTAATTTCGTTTCTATGAACTCGACTTCATAGCATGACTTTGGAGACGGTAAATTTTTGTCTTTTTCTATCTGGTTCCAACTCTGGTAATTTTAAAATTATTGTGCTCTATATCTAGTTCCATTATTTTAAAGTTTGTCGGCTACGGCACCAACTCTCATATTCGTTGTCAGCACATCCTTTATTTAAGGATATATCCTTAATTCTAGGTTTTGAAATTTTAAATTCTTTAAAGAAAAAGATTGCACATTACTAGTTATTTATTTTCATTTCCGATAATAAAAGTGGATTTTTTTTTTGATTTTTTGATTTTTTTTTTTTTGTGCTCTGTCCCCTGCTTCGCCCCAAACTTTAGCTGCACTGGATCTGTCTGGCACCACAGCTTCTAACATCGGCTTCTCATACCTATTTAAATAGTAATTATTTTAGTAGTCATTGAATATTTGTCCAATTTATTTCTTTAGTAATAAAAAATAAAAATAAAAAAAAAAAAAAATTCATCTTCCATCATTTTTTCTCCCAGCTTTTCTCAACCTTTTAAGTCTCGCGACCCCCCGAAAGCCAAAACGCAAAAAGTTAGTAACCTCGTGAATCTATTACTACTCCCATATATATATATATATATGTATATAGATATTTATATATATATATATATATATGAAGTGGCGCACGAAAACGCGAAAGCATTTTTCAATAATGCGAAAACGGTTAAACACCAACAATTGAACGAAGTACAATA
>JABUQX010141560.1:2500-15000 GCA_015478945.1 Trachelipus rathkii
TAAGTTCAAAAGTGGACTTAGAGTTTTTTACGTTATTTCGATTTGGTTTCACTGATAAAATTATACTGTCGTTTTTGCTTTTGTATACTAGTTGATAAGGTCGGAATAATGAGCTCTGGCCCATGTTCCTTGGCTTTTATACCCGCTGGTTGTTTACCGAAATCTTATTTTCGTTTTAGCAATAGGATGGGCATCCTGCGATTTATTGCGAAATTTCAACTTTTATGCAAAAGAAAATTTAATATGAAAATTACTATTGCGAAATTGGGAAAAACCCTTAGGGAAAACCGTGAGAAAATTATTAATATCGTGTGAATATTATTGAAGTAAAATGTTATTTCATAATATGTGTTTTTCCAAATAGTTCTAAATATCATTAAATAATTAATTTAATTTACTTTATGGGATTTCTATATCCTGTTTATTTACTTGGGGTTTTTATACAATTAAGCAATCGGACTTTTCAGAATGCCCCCCCTTTAAAAATTTTAAAAGTTAAAATTTTAAAAAGTAAAGTAAACTGAATTAACAATTAATCAAAACATAAATGCTAAATTAATCAAATAATATTTCAGATAATACATAAAATCATTAAACCTTCGATGCTGGTATAAATTGGACAATTCCAGCAATTGGTTGCTCGCTCAGTATTTGGATCGTTACTGAGAATGGAAACATCTGATGCATTTGATTCAAAATCATCATGAATTCTTCGTTTGATAATCGTTTACAAGGTCTTCCTTTTCGTCTCATTTCCAATTGTATCTCTCAGTATTATCCCAACATTTGCCAGTAACTGGAAAGAATAAATATATTCGGCAGTATGGCAATTCAAAAAAAATCTAAAAGTATGTTAACTGTTTATAGATTTTAGAATATAATGTTTTGTAAATGATTGAAAATTTGAGTTAAATTTGTAATTAAAAAAGAAAATAGAAAATTTGTAAGAAAAATTTTCAAAGTGTTTGAACAAACGATAAAAGAGTTATTTAGAATTATATATATATTCAATAAAAGTTGAGATAGAAAATTGAAAATATTTAAATAATATATAATAAGAGTTGAAATAGAAAATTGAAATTATTTAAATTAAAAAAAATTCTCAAAAAATCTTTGGGATTTGAAACTAAAATTCTATTAACTTTGGTCAAACAAAAATCATATTTGGGATATATTAAATATATATATATCTTTGGAAAATAAGATTAATATTAAGTAAATACTCATTAAATAAATATATTAATATAAAATATTAGTTAAATATCAATCATATTAGTTAAATATTAGTTAAATATTCAAAAATTTCAAAATTAAAATCAATTAAGATTAGTCTTATCTTCTAACCAATGTATTGTTACCAACATTCTATCGATTGGTTAAAGTCTTCCTCTTATTGAGAAGCTCTCAGTGTGTGACATTCTAGTGGTCGCTGTATATTCTCTTCCTCGCCATGCTAGATGCCAACGAACTGGTAATGTATTCAAAAAATAGTGCGATCTGTAGATATAAGAAATCGTTGTTCCTATTAGTTGTTCGCCTAAAAATTTGAATAACTTTTTGATGTTGTTTCTCTTGTAATGTCGTAGCCATATTCCAATTAGATCTCTGGTGTTAGCATATGATGAAGGTAACAGTTCATTTTTCAGCTTCAATACATCTGTTTCGCTCATGTAGTGTGTTAACTTCATCGGTATATCAAACACGTCGATGGTCCATGCTTGTACACACATTGTCACCAATAATTCTCTGTTGTGGATGAATTCAATTCCATTTACAATATCTTTGATCATCGTATGTTCTATACTTTCTTCAGATTGAATGCTTCTAAGCTTTAATAATTTATATAAAATTCTCGGGGATATTCTTTTTCCCATACTTCGTTGTGTTACTGAATCTATGTTATTCCAAAATATTGTTAAAAGTTCTCTATAATTAACAGGATAACTTTCTTCGAAAGTTATTTTCTCTAAAATTACCTCTAAAATATCACTAAAACCTCCTAGATAGACTAGTTTTCTTACTATATGTGCACATTCTGTGCAAAATAAGCTTTGAAATGGGTATTCGAGCAAGATTGATAAATGCCCTGTCATTTCATCACCATTTCTTAATGAATATAATACATTTCTTTGTCTATTAACTTTAGTTAGTATGTTTGAGATTTCATATATGGTCTTAGTGTTAGTATATATTGGTCTAATGGATCTAATTATATTTCGGTTCTTTTTCATTATGGCTTGTGCAATAAGCTCTAACTCTTCCCATTCTTTAACTTCCTTCAGTTCTTGAACTATCTTGCTAAGTTTGTTCTCATTACCACTTGACAAACAATCTTCTAGTAGAGTTCTGCTATTATGTCCGTTATATTCTCCTGGTACATAATCATCTAAATATACTTGTATTCTCGCGAAATCTTCATTGTTATTTATTAAATGTTCTTTAATTCTGGTGAACACTTCTCTATCTTTAATCATTCCTAGGTGATCAAAACAGTTGTGATCAAACAAATCTACAATGTCACCTACTTCCATTGGTGGACTCGGGTAGTAACCCAGTCAATTAGTTTCGTTACCAATATCTTTATCTAAAATTGGACAAGTTCTTGTAATATTGTAGGAATTGGTAATAAGGAACTGACCTGATTAGATATCACTGTTTGTTTCCTAGTATGTATTCTGTGCATTGTATCAAATTCTGTTTCATAGGCTTCTCTCGATGCCTTTTCTTGACGCCATTCTCGTTCCAAGTTTCGTCTTAGTAGCGTCTTAGAACTGTTAGTGACGATCGTCATTACTCCAACTTTGATAGCTGCAAGATCCGACAATCTTCTTGGCGTTGTAAAGTTATCAACTTCCATCTATACTAAAAATTATTAAAATTACAAGCACAAAATTATAAGTTCTTAAACTACTGGTTAGACCTGTACTAGTTATTGAAACATACTTAAAATTAAATATAATGAATAAATTTATAAAGTTCAGGTACATTTGTACTCAATTAAGTACCTTAATAGTTTCCTGTTACGGGTATATGGGAAACTTAAAATTAAAGGTTACAAGTATATAAAAAGAAAATCAATAAAATAATATTTTTATTGTAAAATTTATTATTACACATATATTAATCAATATGTACATACAAATAAAAATTCGACATCTTTCTTTTAAAGTTTCTTTACTGTTTCACTTTTAGCGATAGAGATAGTAATGAACTAACTTTTACTGTCTTTATCACTAAATGTGACTCTTCTTATATTTTTGAATCTAACCTTTTTCGCAGGTAGATCTGGCGGTTTTCTTGGAGGTAGATCTGGCGGTTTTTCTGGCAATTCTGGTGCTGTATGATCCATTCTTTCGGTTCGAGATGTTGACTGTCTCGTCTGAACAGGTGATCTTTCTATCATTGTATACTGGTGTTTCGGTCTATATGATAAATCCTTTTCTTTACCTCTAGTTCTTCGAGTAGGTTCATCTACCGGTTGTGATACTGGTAATGCTATAGCTTGTTCCACATTACTGGACATTTCTTCTGTTCTTCCGAATATAGGTTCATCTGGTTCCAATGTAGCGTGTTTTATTTCACTTTCTTGAGTTGGTTCTGCTACTGGTTCCATATTTTCATTTACAGCTTCAGGTGTTTCACCTTCCATATTAAATTGCGATTCTTCTGTTATATTTCTGTTTGTTTTAGGTGTTCTCAAATAAATTACTCTAGATTCATTTTCATCATCATCATTATCTTCAGGTTTTTCATGATTATTACGTTTATTTTGTTTTCCTTTTCTTAAGTTAACGTTAATTTTCTGTCTTGTGTCTGAGGATATATTTATATCGGTTTCTTCATTAAATTTCTCATCTTTTCCTCTTGTTCTAGCTACTTTAAAGTTATCAACATTTACTCTATATATCTTGCCTGTTGTAGGATCTCTTAGGATATATGTATTACTTGTTTCAAATTCATTCCCGTAAGCTTCAATTCTAAAAGGCCCTCTCCATTTTCGGAACAGTTTAGGAGATAGGTGTGGTGGTTTGATTCTCTGAGTGTACACCAAATCTCCTATCTTTATTGGTCTATCTTTTGCCTTTTTGCTGCTCTGAGTTGAATACTTTTTAACTTCATTTTCTAATGTTACTCTGGCTTGCCTTCTTATTTCCTTAATTCTTTCATATAATTTTTCTATCTTTTCATCCTCCTTTATAGGTTTAGGTTCTTTAGGTTTTATTAAGGCTTCAGATGGTATATCTGACGGCATACGCTTAGTGTAGCCATAGAGCAAGAAATGTGGATCTGTTTTAATGCTACTGTTGTATGTATTATTTATAGCTGCTTGGGCCAAAGGTAAATATTGGTCCCAATCGCGCTGATTATCTTTTACGTAGCATCTCAGAAAGTTCGCTATATTTGCGTTTGTAGTTTCCACCAAACCATTGCTATTAGCGTGGTAACTACTTATTTCTACCTTTTTAATCTTAAACTTTCTGCATACACCTTTCATGAGTTTTCCTACAAATTCCAATGCATTATCAGAGACTATCGTATCTGGCACGGTGTGGCATACTACTATCCTATCTATAAAAACATCTACAATCTTATCACTATCTCTTGATCTCAATGCTGCTAATTCTACATATCTTGTTAATTGATCTTTAAAGACGAGTATATATTTGTTTCCCTTCGATGAGGTGGTTAATGGACCCATTATATCCATAGCAATCTTTTGGAATGGTTGATCCGCTAAAGGATATGTTTTTATTGTTGCCTTTTTAGGCTTAGAACCTTTCGCTTCTTGACACGTATGACAGCTTTTACAAAAATCTTCGACTACCTTTCTAATATTTTGAAAATGATATCTCCTCCTTAGTTTTTCTAGAGTTCTTTCCGACCCACTATGACCTTGAATTGAGTGGGTCATATCAATGGCTATATCTATCAAAGATTTGGGTAACCATATCTTATAGTTTTCTTTTATTTTTATATAAATCATATCTTTAAAGAATTTCAAACCTTTTATCTTTCTACCCTTTTGGAGTTCTTCATATTCTACCTTCATTTCGACTGCTTTCCTTTGTTCTCTTGAAATAGTTGCAGTATCTAACGTTAAAATTTCATCTGTTTTACCTATATCTTTAATATTATTATTAAACTTACCTTTATCTGTATCTTTATCTTTATTATCGGAGTTCTTAATTTTCTTAATTTTAAAACTATTATTTTCTCTAGGATGTTGCTCTATCATATTGAGTTTTTCTTGTCTCGTTTCTTCTGCTCTTATCTCTTCATCATCTATTTCACCTGTATCAGGGATGTATCTAGATAAGAAGTCTGCAACTGAGTTCTTCGTACCTTTTATATGTTCAAAGGTTGGATTGAAATCTGATACTGTTAAAGACCATCTAGCTAATCTAGCCGTTGGATACTCTTTCTTAGTGAATATTGCTACTGCTGCTGAATGATCAGTTTTCACTTTTATCTTATATCCATATATTAAGTTCTTAAACTTCCTCAACGCAAAGATTATTCCCAAACATTCCATCTCCGTAGGGGCGTAATTCTTTTCCGCTTTTGACAATGTTCTGCTTGCAAAAGCTAAAGGTAATTCTTCTCCTTTTTCATTTTCTTGTAGTAATACTGCTCCTAATCCGTGAATGGATGCGTCGGTTACAACAATAAATTCTTTATTGAAGTCAGGATATTGTACGATTGATCTTGCTAACAGTAAGTCTTTTAGTTTACTCAATGAATTTTCTTGTTCCTCTCCCCAAACGAATTCTTGTTTTTTCTTGAGTAGTTTGGTTAGTGGTTCGGCGGTACTTGAAAAATCGGGTAAAAGAGTTCTAAAAAAGCCGAAGAACCCTAAAACCGAGCGTACCTCTGGTACACTAGCAGGTGTTCTAATTTTCGATAAAGTTTTCAGCTTCTCAGGGTCTACTGTAACCCCTTGACCAGAAATCAAGTATCCTAAAAAGACAATTTCTTTCTTGAAAAATTGGCATTTCTCCAATTTAACTTTGAAGTTACATTTCCTCAGTGCATCAAAAACTCTTGATAGGCTATTGTAATGAGAATGTACATCTTGAGAGTATATTATGATATCATCAATGTATGAGAGACAATCTATGCCTAGCAATCCACTTAACACGAGGCTCATTACTCTACTGAACACAGCGGGCGATTGTTTCAGGCCCATTGGCAGAACACGTGGCTGATAGCACCCTCTCTGTGTTCTAAACGCTAGTAATGGTCTACTTTCTTCGCTCAACGATATCTGATAAAAGCCATCGAGAACGTCTACGCAGCTGAATATACTAGCTCGCCCTAGTGAGTTCACCGTATCTTGAATGAATGGAATGGGGAAGGAGTCCCCTATTGACCATTTATTGATCTTCCTATAGTCGACACAAATCCTGGGGCGGCCTCCAGACTTCTTGGGTATCACCAGCAATGGACTACTATGAGGGGACACTGATGGTTCAATCAGGTTCTTCCTCAACTGGTCCTCTGTCCAAGTATTAATATCTTTCACAAAAGATCTTGGTTGCTGATACTGTGGAGTGAACAGGACCTTTGGGCATTTCTCATCTAGTTCTAGTTTAAATTGATAGTTGGGGAACTGCCCTATGGGGTCATCTGCCAGTCCCACAACGTCTCTGTTTTTCATGAGAAAATCAATAATGTTTTCAAGTTCCTCAGGTCGTTGTAACACTCGATACTTTTCTTCATCTTTCGTCAATATCTCTTTATATGTCATATACAATTCTCTTTCTGATAACCCTTCGGTTATTGTGGGTATCTTCCACTTTTTATAATCTTTTCTGGACTCTTGCATAGTTTGTGCGTGTATCTGCTTCATCATGGTATTGCGTGTGGCGTTGACTCTTTCTATTTCTGTATGATTTCTTCTCAAGACTGGATAAGCTGTTGTTATGGCTTCACCCTTTATTATTTCAATAGGGCGGCTTCCTAAATTAATCAGCTCTATAATTATATTACCTTTCTTCACATTTGATAAAGTACTCCGTACAAAGATGGCTGCGCTACCTCTAAAGGCATCAGTTGGTACTGTAATTACCATGCTGTTGTCAGGTAATTGTTGCGCTTTTTCATCTTCAATTTTAGCTTCTAAGATATACTTATAATTAGGTATGATTCTTTTATTATTATTAAGTTTAACTATACACATGGTATCTGTATCTTCGTATAAATTAGGTTCTCCATTTATTTCAGGTGTGTATTTATCTAAGTTTTTACCATTAGTATTTATTACCAACAACTTTTCTTTTATTCTCTCTTTATCTGCTTGTGACATATGTTGTTTCATGTCAGTTTGGAATCGAGAGTTTTGGGCTACAGTCACTTCTGTTGAGGTCTTTAAGCTCTTCCCAATCGAGTGCAATGACTGACGATCATTGACGGACTCTGGGACCCATGTATCCCTCTCTTCCTTACAGACATTCCACAAAGTATGTTCATCTGCACCTCTTTTATCTTTAAATTTATGATGTGTCTTGTGGTGATTGTTCTTGTAGTTCAAACTTGTAGTTGAGTTTGATGCTTGTTGGCTGATCAATTCCAAGTTCGCATCTGCATCAGTACTAGCTTGATTCCACTCGAGTTCACCTATGTGTGATGTTGTGGTATTAGACGCCTTACGTACCATTGGCGTACACACTGGTTGTGTGGTTTTTGTTTTAGGCCTTGAACCGCTATACTGACCTCTTAGCGGGTGCAGAGTGTTTGCGTGCATATGCGATGGTTGCAAGTACTCCACATCTTGAGTGTGTTGTATGGTTGAGTTTTCAGTGCGTGTCGCGTCACTCTTCCATCTTCTAGCCCTCTTACCATTCCTGGTTCTCCTTCCATTCGTCTTGGCATATCTTGGATATTTTGGGTCGCGATCCCTAGTATCCATCCACCATTTGGAATATCTATGAGAATTCGGTGTATGTTTTTGAGCATTGGATGGTGCGGTGCGGTACCGTACTGTGTTGTCACCATCAACCAAAATTTTATTTTCAGAATCTTTTCTATGATTCCTCCAATACTTTCTCTTCCAACTACGGTTGGGGTTTCTGGCAAATTTTCTTTTAATGCTATTGCAACGGTCAGAGTTCTGATCATAACCGTGCTGATCAATTACTTCAGAATTATATTCATAATTCTCTTCACCATGATCGAAAAGTACTGTTTGATCAGGTGGATAAGGAGTAAACTTCTTATAATCTAACCTGTGAGCGCTGTGCTCATTCTCACTATAATTATTTTCTAAATCGGAATCAGATGATTGACCATTGTGCTCATTCTCATCATGATTATTTTCTAAATCGGAATCAGATGGATGACCGTCGCGCTCATTCTCATCCCATGATGTGTATGAGTCTTCATCTGTACATTTGCCAGTGCGCTGCATCATATTTGCCGTTTCAAGCGCGTACTCCATATGAGTGTGGTTATCGTCACTCTGGACATCGCTTTCAGAGTCTTTTTCAAGGGAGTCTGATTCTTCTTCTGAATCTTCCTCACGGATTACATATAGATCCGGAGTTCTTGAGACTTTATAACAGTACAAGTCACCTTCAAAAACATCATCCATGTGAGTTCGAGGCGGTCTTTTATATTTCCCTCTACTGGTATCTTCGTACCAGTCTTCGGCATCATCTTGGCTGTTTCTTGAGTACCTATTGTTATTATGGTACCAGCCTCTATTTCTGCGCCTATTTCTGCGCCTATTTCTATGATTTATGCGCTTAGTTCTTTTATTTCTCTGCCAGTTCTTTCTATTATTATATCGATTAAATCTTCTGCCTCTCTGCCATACAGGATTCGGTTGCTGTCGCCACAGGTCTGCACGGGCATAGTCATAATTACTATGGCATCGGCCCGATCTCTTGTTCGGTCTACGACGTCTTACCTTCTTCCTCCGTTGCTGCCAGCGATTCTCCGTTGTTCCTGATGTCCTATTTTCGCAGATTATATTCGATCGTTGGTTGGAACATTCCTTGTCCACCATTTTCGCGGATAATTTTACCTTTTTATCTACCATCAAAGGTATCGGATTATTTACATCTATTTTTAAACCTGTGCTACTTTCCTCTTTGAAATAGCACTTCCTATCCTTAAAATCGAATATGAGTGGTGTCTGTGACAATATATCACAACCTAAAATGAGATTACCTTCGAAATCACAGTTATCTCCTACTATAACGAACTTGAACGGACAAGTTCTATTAGCTATTTCTAGTGTAAGTGTGGTGATTCCGTACACCTGTATTACACCTTGGGTAATACTTTCCAAGTTAAGTTTAATGTCTTTGGAAATTAAATCAAAACTACCTTCTAAATCGTTAAAGTGTGTGTATTTAAGAATGTTAAGGGATGAACCTGAGTCGATAAAAGCTCGTTCTTTATGATAAAACTTATTATTATTGCTTAAAATACTACAATTTAAATAATATGCGGCTACTCTGGTGCGGTGTGGTGCAAAATTGTTTTGCTCCGCGTGCCCAATATTACACACTTTGTGCGGCAATGGTGTCTTATCATCCATATTTGAAGCTACTCTGCCGCGTGGTGCTTCCTCGAATAAGTTACCTATTCTTGTGGCGCGCATGCGCGACGCCTTGCCTTTTCTAAAAAAGCTTTGTTCTGTACCTTAGCACACTGCTCTTTTTTAATAAGCTCCACCATTTCACTGTCTGATCCGCTTTCACTTATTGTGCGATGAGTTAGCTTTCTTACCATTTTCTGTTGGGTGTCTCACCCTTTTCCAATATTTTACAACTCTTGTGTATATTACCTCTAATATACTCTGCTTCGTCCGTGTCTTCTTCTGAACTGGACGGTTCTTCATATGAATCTCGTAGTAGCTCTTCCTTAGAAAGCGAACGATGTGTCTGTCTGTTATTCTGCACAGGAGAAGTTCCAGCTCCAGAAACTACTGCATCTGAGACTTTATTTACTTTATACTCATTGCGATTTGCTTTTTGGTTTGCTCCTTTTTCAGGAGTGAATCTCGGACTGGGGGAACTGCTGCCCCTCCTTGACCTATTGAATTTATTCCAACGTACCCCTCTCGTGGGCGTTGAATCATCTCCTACTTCATTGTTAGTCGACCATGTCTGTGGTCTTCTTGGCATAGGGCTTGTACTTCTAAATCGTTGCCTTTGCCTGCTACTACTTCTAGCTCTATTGTTCCTGTATTTATAGGAACCGGGATTATTATTATTTATCCTGGGATACCTGTGATCCCTACTGTAATGAGGATCGTAATTACCTCTTCTGTATTTGCGGTCATAATCTTTTGGCCAATTATTGCCAGGTTTTCTGTACCTGTCTGCTGAACTTTGTGGTCTATTACCTCTATTGTCAAATCTATTTTCATTTCTCTTTATCCCTCTTTCAAAATTATCTCCTATCGCGCTTATTTTATCATCAGCTCTTCGTCTATTATCTACCTTTTTTGCACTAAGTTTACTTATCAATTCAGAAGCTGTATTTTCTTTTGTAAAGATCTTTGCCACTTTCTCTTTAGTCTTTGCATCTGTGAACTTCATATAAGTGTTACCCCACAACAATACTCTTCTCATCTCTTTACTCACTATTATACCATATCTCAATTCGAGTTCTTCAGAGAACTCTGTCACTAATCTTCTTAGCTTGTGACAAAAAGTCGCTAGGGTCGAACTTTTACCCCATTTCATTGTTGAAAATTCTTCAAAGACCTCCCAAACGCGAAACGACGTTAAAGGGGCTAAATTTTCAAGTAGTATCTTCTTAAATTCATCGTAAGAAGTTGAGAGCTCTGGGGTCGCTTCTAGCGCTATTCTTGCTGAAGAGTTTGCATCTGCGCTTATATGGACAAGGGCGCAAGTTATTTTTTCTTGGTCCCGGGTTATGCCCTCTTGGGCGAAATTATGCTCAAGTATTTTTAACCACGAGTTCACATGGGGACCAGTGGATGCGGCACCGATCTGTGGGGGCCCATCCAAAATTGGTATTTTAATCTTGGACATAAAGAGTCGGTTCACATTTACAGCCGCCATATTTTCTCTCTCGTTACACACAAAAAATTACCACCTGTAAATATATATATATATATATATATATATATATATATATATATATATATATATATATATATATATATATATATATATATATATATATATATATATATATATATATATATATATATTATTTATATATATATATATATATATATATATATACTCTTCTTCTTTATATATATATATTTATATAACATATATATATGTTAGAAAGAGGAAGAGGAAAAAAACTGTAAAATTACATATATATATATATATATATATATATATATATATATATATATACTATAATATATATAATATATATATATATATATATATTAACATATATACTATAATTATATATATTTATATACTCAAATCTCTATCTACCTTTTATTCACCCTTTTATATGTTAAGAAAATCAGGGATTTTTAAATTTGATATAGGGGGTTCGAGAAAATATGACTCTATAATTTCTTGCTTTAAAATGCAAACAAATATTACAGCGTAATATAGAACAATGAATATAAAGGTTGCTATTAGAGAGATTTTTATATATTAATATATATTATTATTTTACACTATTTAATCAAAAGTTTCTCTTTTTATGTTTTTGAGTGTTTTTAATATGTACACACACACATATTTTTATTTATTATTGTATATACTCTATTACACACACATGTATATATATATATATATATATATATATATATATATATATATATATATATATATATATATATATATATATATATATATATATATATATATATATATGCTGCTGCTGATATATGCTCGCTGCTTATATATATATATATATATATATATATATATACAATATGTCTAGAAATTGTTCTTTAGACGCTTTAATATTTCTTCACAAACAGACTTCAGACTTCCGGTCTGTGATAGATTACGTTACTAATTATAGATGCAAAGTGGCTTTAATAAAGTTTTGCTTTCTTTCTTATTGTTTATAGCAAGAGTTTTTATAAGAATGTTTTTGTATGCAATTGAGATGGTTTATTGTTAATAGTGTTCTTCTATTTAACTATTTTTAGAGAGAAAAGATTTGTGAGATTTAAAAATTTTCTTTAACAGATAGATTGTGTTAAAAACAAGTGTAATGTTTTACTCTAATCGCGTAAAGTTTTTTTTCTAATACTTTTAAAGGGATTTTTAATGATTACACTGCCTCAATATTTTTCTTTACGTACTTGTGCAAAATTTATGTGCAAGCAAATATAAATACGACTATATACCTATATATATATATTTATATATATATATATATATACGCATACAAAGTATTTATTTTGGCACTTTTTGACTTGTGATCTCTTTTGGATCCACAGCAAGTCGGGAATTACTGTTTCATAGTATTAATCCCCTATGAAAATAGATACAACTGAGAAATTTAACTGACCTTTTTACCATTTAGATGGCGATTTT
>JABUQX010141560.1:22500-28565 GCA_015478945.1 Trachelipus rathkii
ACGATCGAATAAATTTAGAATTATAGCAAGGAATACCAATCGACATGCAGTATGCTTTCAAGCAAAAATATAGAGAGTGAATAAAAAAATGACTTACATCGGTTTTTAGGTAACAGAAAATCAACTAAGATACAGCCTTCGCCCAATAAGAAAATAGCGTCATTAGTAGACCGAAACATGTATATACAATCGTTCTAAATTTAGAAGGAATATATGCATTCAATTACATTACGGTGGGTTGGGTTTGTATCCCTTTTCATCAGAAGGACATCGGACGTATATAAATGCATTCAGAAGAAAAAGGACAACAAAATCTCAATTTCTCAGCTTCACAAATTATTTTACTTAAAATTAAATTATTAAAATATTTAATTTCACATCTTAAAATTAAAACTGTTTATATATATATATATATATATATATATATATATATATATATATATATATATATATATATATATATATATATATATATATTATAGCTTTCCTATTTCTTTGGACTCGGTATCACCAAATTGGGCCGGTAATATTAATAAGCAATTAATTACCAAGCAATGTGCGCACATGCATGCGTGCCTAAAATACTGTACACCTATGTAAGAGACGGACATTCATATCTCATGTGTACAATGCTGTAAGAACCGTTAAATATATTTGATTGTGAGAACAAGTCTTCCCCGAGAGGGAGGAGCCAGATTTGAATGTAAGGGATGAGGCAAATGCCAAGGTGGAAACGAGGATTGTGTGCTTCGATCTCACGCACGAAGGTGGGCTTCGGCCTCGCCTCTCTTATTATTTAATTATTAACAATCTTGTACAAACATTATAATTCTAATAACAATCATTTATCATAGTACTCTTTATTCAAGTTGAAATATTTCTTGTCAAATCATCGTCTACGGACTTAAATAAAGCACTACATAGAAGTATTTCTCATTGATCCACCTGCTAATTTATTGGCCATCATTAATTAAGATTCAGGGGGGGTTAAAGCGAGTTTAACCCGTTACCCCATTTTCTGGTGACCCTGGAGTGACTGACAAGTGAAAACCAACCATCCTAATGTGGAGTTAGTTGCAGTCAAAAAAGTGCCATTAAAAACAAACTATTTGAAAAAAATTTCTGTGATTTCTGTGACATTAAAAGTGCATTTATTCTAACTATGTTCTGTGCATTAAATAAACAGTGATTCTAAAAAGTTAACTACGTGAAGATACAATGTTTTATCACAAAAATAAATAAAGTCGTAGTGTTAGAAAAAAAATCGGCGCAAAAACAAAAAGCGCATTCAAAAAAAAAAAAAAAAAAAAAAAAAAAATGTGTTGTGAAAATCAAACCAAAAGTTCGATCAAACAAATTGTGATTGTGACCTTAAATAAACCATATAAATCAAACAATTAGGTAACGTGAAGATTGAAAACCGGTATTAAGAAAATTGATAAGTGATAAGTCGTTACATAAATAAAACCAAGCGCCAGCAGAAACAAAATAAATTCCAAAGTTGCGCCAAAATCATTTCAAAATACCCAACGAACTTTCCTGTTAGGCTTAACCTTGAAGAAGCATTGGAAATAGAGTACTTTTGTTCAGTAAAATAATGGGTTCGAAAATAAAAGACTCTTCAAGCGAGTCGCTCAAAAAAAAGGACTCTCCCAAAGAGACTCTCCAAGCGAGTCGCTCAAAGAAAAGACTCTCCCTAAGACTACAAGGGAATCGCTCTAAGACTTCCCCTAAAATAGAAAAAGAGGGATAGAAAAATCACACCCCCTCTCCAATGCTCCCTACATTCCCCCTACAATGTTTGCTACATCTACCAAGGAACAAAGATCAGTTCCTCACCCCGAAAAATAAACCCTCATTCTCCCCAACCAATCGAACAATTTCCCAACTCCAGCATTGAAAAAAAAGAGACCTTACGAAACTTGAAAAAAATAACGACATAATATAAATAAAAATAAAAATTTTCTTTGTTAAATAATAATAAAAGTGTATCAAATAATTAATATGTCGAACAATGATCATCATAATAATAATAATAATAATAATATTAATAATAATAATAATAATAATAATAATAATAATAATAATAATAATAATAATAATAATAATAATAATAATAATATTAATAATAATAATAATAATAATAATAATAATAATAATAATAATAATAATAATAATAATAATAATAATAATAAAGAACAAATGAACTTCTAAAATAGCGGCTTAAGAAAATAATAAAAAGTTTGTGATAAAATCCTGTAAATTTAGGGCATGATCCAATAATTTGCCGGGGCTGATCCCAGTTTTCAGCCCCACCTAAAAATGGACATAAAATTCGGAATTTTCAGCCGATTTTGACTATATAAACACCAAAATGTAGCTTTTTTGCGCTCTAAAACGTTTGTTTCCGGTGTTTTTCTGTGACTGTAGTCATAACTTCAGAATTTTCAATTTTTCAAAATCCATGTTTTTGACTATTTTCATATCAACTTTCAGATTTTTTTGCGAAATGACTTCAAACTTGAAATATGCATAGATGGGTCCATTACCTACAATATGCACTGATTACATTTTCGAATTTTTTAGTTTTGTGCTCAGCGTTGTCCAATTCCAAACCCATTTTTTTAATTTCGAGTAAGTGACATATTTTTTTCTACCTTCCAGATAACATAAATTTTCAGGGCTTGTATAGTCAGACCCAGAAGCTGCATCTTTACTTGATAATTTCTTTGTATATACATTGCTTTTCGAATTGTTCTTTGAACAAATTTTCAAAAAAGTTTTCAAAGTTTTTAAAAATTTTCTATTGAGTATACAAAAAAATTATTTAAGTAAAAAAGATGCATCTTGCCCGACTAAACACAAGCCCTGAAAATTTGATGGTGATCGGATGGGTAGAAAAAAAATATGTCACTTTTTCACTTTTCAAATTAAAAAAATATTTTTTGGAAAGTGGACAACGCTGAGCACAAAGCAAAAATTCGAAAATGTAATCAGTGCTGTAGGTAATGGACCATCTATGCATATTTCAGAAGTTTGGAGATGTTTCACAAAAAAATACAAGTTGATATAATAGTCAAAAAAACATGGATTTTGAAAAATTAAGAGAAAATCATTTTTGAAAATATGACTACAGTCACAGAAAAACACCGGAAACAAACGTTTTAGAGCGCAAAAAAAGCTACATTTTGGTGTGTATATAGTCAAAATCGGCTGAAAATTCCGAAATTTATGTCCATTTTTAGGTGGGGCTGAAAACTGGGATCAGCCCCGGCAAATTATTGGATCATGCCCTAAAGGTAAGAGCCCACTTGAGGACGAGCCTACCGCTATCACAAACAAACATTCAAACACGTGTATTGTAAACCAATTCAAATATGAAATTATTGAGAGTTAATAAATTAGTGACGTACTTGTTTCCTATAATATTATATCTTTTTTGTTTCCATACTAAATATATTTTTTTAATAGTGTAATAGAAGTAATAATTTACAAATGTTTCAAATGAGATGGTGGAAAATGGAGAAAAACAAAGCAATCGAAAGTTCTCATACCGTAAAAATTTTAGTTTTAGAAAGTGACCTCCGCTCATAGCTTTAAAAAGTTCTGCTAGATGGCGCTTTTAGCCCACCATTCTGACGACTCTTTGAGCGAGGAAATCTGAACGTTGAATCTCGAATGAGAATTTGGAGTTGCCATGTTTTTCAAAATTTGAATCTATCATAATAATAGGTTGATAACTTTTAAAATAAATGCACAACCATCGTAAGAATCTCCATAACAATTAAATATATGTTTTTACCAATGATGTAATCCATATAGTTGAATTTTTCACTTTATCGGCTGAGTTTACATGTATTTTGATAAAGTTAAACATGCTTTCAATTGAGTGTCATTAAAAATTTTAAGATTAGACCAGGTCCTAGGTAACGGTAGTCTGACGGCTATGATAAGCAATGATAGTATGTTGTTATTTTGTTAAACCATGTCTAACTATTATTTAGATAAATGAAATTTATTGTAGATTTAATAGCTTTAATGGCTCTATCATTCTAGATATCATTCTAGAAAAAAAAATCTTTTTTTTATTTAAACAAATAATTTATCCTGTTAAATAATACATATGTACAAGCCGGGTTTGAAATTGGTCATTTAAAAATAAGTCGGGTATAATATCTCCTTTTGTTTTCATGCAAATATACATTTTTAAAATATGTTGATTACTAGTAAGGCAAATATCAAATATTTAGTTGAATGAAAAATTGATAGCTGGCAACTCGGAGATTTCCCCGAACGGAAAATTTTAAGGTTCAGTTTGAGCGGGCGCGCATGCGTCCAAGAATATAACTGAAGGAGATTTCAAAAAGGGAAAGATGTGGGATGCTTGCTTTCAAAATCTGAATAGAATGTTTACGCCTTACCATATTTAAGCGTAAATAAATGATTTGTATAATATCTGTCAAAACTACACGCAATGATGAATATTACTTTCTATTTCATAGCTTATGTCCATCTTAAGAGTTTTAAGGGCAAGATCCAATTTTAGGCTGGGGCTGGCCCCCATTTTCACCCCACCTAAAAATGGACATAAAATTCGAAATTATCAGCCGATTTGACTATATAAACACCAAAATGTAGTTTTTGGCCTCCCTAAAACGTTGTTTTCAGTGTTTTCTGTGTAGTCATTATTTCAGAATTTTCAATTTCAGTATGTTGTTCTTCTTGGACACAACTTCAGATTTTTCGAAATGACTTCAAACTTGAAATATGCATAGATAGGGTCCATTACACAAAAATTTTAGAGGCTACTTGATTTTTTGAGTTTTGTGCCCAGCGTTGTCCAATTTCAAACTCACTTTTTTTGGATTTTTGAAATGAGCAAAATTAGAGATAAATTTTTTTTTCTGTTTGGGCGGCAAAGTGGATGAAATTTTCGGGACATATGTAGTCAGGGGAGAGGCAATTTTTAACAGATAATTTCTTTGTATATGCATTAGTTTGGATTTTTTGATGGAACAAATTTTCAAAAAAAAAAAAAAATTTGGGAGAAATTTTTAAAAATTTCTTTTGGTATACCTAAAAATTATCTAAGTAAAAAAGTGTATCTCGACTCTGCAAGCCCTGAAAATTTGATGTTTGATCGGAGTAAGTAGAAAAAAAAATTTATCAATATTTCACTTTCAAATATTTAGTCGTTTTCAAAGTGAAACAGTGAATATTTTCCTAGCTTGCTTTTATAAAATAGTTTTTGATGATGTACTTGCGAAAGTCTTTTACTTAGATGAATTTTTTGTATGCTCAAAAAAAAACAAGTCAAAAAAATTTCCCAAATTTTTGAAATTCCATGGACAAATCAGGCTAATTGCATATTTGACAATTATCACAGTAAAATGTGTATCTCCGGCACTCTTTGGCTGTCACTAAGCAAGCTGAAAAAGAGACATCAGGCCACTCCTTTTCAAGAATCAAAAAGGCGAGGTTTGAAGATAGTTGGCTGCTGAGCAGCAAACTTCAAAAAATCGAAAATGTACTTTGTAGGTAATGGATATCTATGCATATTTCGAGTTTGAAGTCATTTCGGAGAAAAATCTGGAATGGGTTTTGATGGTAATCTTACGGTACAAACACCGGAAACAGCGTTTTAGAGACAAAGCACACGTTTGTATGTTTATGGTCCGTCGGCTGTATAATTCCAGCTGTCCATTTGGAGACAAGGGGTGCAAAATGAAATTGGCGATCATCTTGCCATAAATAATTAGGACTGCATTAACATTATTAAGACATGAACATTAAAAATTTACATGTATTTGTTTCTGGCGAGTTAAAAATGTTTAGTGGAAAATGAGTATACTTTGTTGGGTGTCATAAAAATTATGTTCGAACCAGAAGCAGCGTTCGACGGGTATGTCGTAACTCAGAGTATATTAATAATCTTCTTAAGCACAAATGACTTTTATAAAGAAAAATATAAGAATTTTGATAACGATTATTTTCGTAAAAAAAATCATACAAAATGTGTATTCTATATTTATCTACGGGGAAAAAAATGCCCAAAAGTGTAAACA
>JABUQX010141561.1:0-18459 GCA_015478945.1 Trachelipus rathkii
CAGTAGTAGCTGGATTCAGTTATCAATTTGATGTTAGTAATTTTCTGTTATCAGTGAAACCTTTCGCGTTTTCCACTTCCAACATACTATCAGTCATTTTTAAATGACTAGTGAGGAAAATTATGTAAAGTTTAAAGAATACTTCCACTAAATAATTTTCATATAGTGTATATTTTTCTTTGTTTTTAAACATTTTTTGACTCCATTGTTTTGGTTTAAAGTAATCATACTCTCCAATTTATTTCTCTAAGTATTAATTATTAAACCATTACTATTGAGGTGAAAAGTAAAAATATTAATCAGTTATTGATCTGTAATGGTTGACCTCTACTATTGGAAGATATCACAATTAGAAACTCTTATGTGTGTTTCATTTCAGTTTCATCGTGTCGTCTTGACTGATCAAAGTGTTAGTGCTGAATTGGCGCATACAAATCAAAGAAGTCTCAGCTGACTGAGAGATGGGCATAAACTTATTTTTCTCTCCACTTTTGTGTGATATGCTGCTCCATGAGATATTAAAAATCAGCAAACTGGCACGTATTAATCACCTTAACATTTTACACAGGAGCAGGTGTGGGATCTTATTTTCCGCTCCACACACAGCAATCTGGTGGGCTTGAGATGGGACCCTCTTTACATTTTTCAGCTCTTGAAGCTCTCAATGCACAGTGGACCCAGGTCTCGGATCTATTACTTCCCGCTGCTTTCGAGTCGCCAATCTTACCAGTGACCCGATTGGGATACAAGTGTATTTACAACAGCTAAAATCTTCATCTTTCAAAATAAAACCCCCCGGGGACTACTAGTATAAAAGATATTAACATTACACTCAGCAGTCAAATTCAAAATTATAATGAAAATATGAACAATCTTTACTGCATTTAAAAGCTTTAAAATTCTTTTGAAACTGAATTGAAATTATTTCATATAGTGTTCGGTACACCAACAAAGAGCAGCCTCTGGGATAAAAACAATTGAAGACCGCTTTCTTCCAGTGGTAAAGATATTTAATGGATATTATTGGCAAAAACCTAAATATAAACTTTTGACCCTTTTAATTCTTAGTTATTAAGTCATTACCACTCTAAAGCTATTAGTGTAATGTTATAAATAACTATAAGTAGCACTCATGAGAGCAGCAAAGTAATTGAAGTACTGCGTAAACTAAATAACATTGCTTTTTGTGAATATTGTTTTCAAAAGACAAATAAAGGCAGTGAACTTTGAGATTTGATTTTAAGCTTCCTAAAGAGAAAAATAATTGATATATATGCTTTATATTGCTTGGTAGATTCCTAGATTGATAATTTTTCCAGTACTGGTTGTTAGGATGCCAAATTGGAGTACTTCAGTGATCAAGAAATGTAAGCCTAAAAATGGACTCACAAAAATGTCTTTGGACTCCCAGTGTATTCAACTGAAGACTAACAGCATAGGTGAAATCCAATTTTAGGACTCACTCATTTTCATTCAAGAAGTAAGCCTCAGGGACTTGGGAGCTATCAAAAATAATTCAATAAACAACTAAAGGAAGAAAGTTTTATTTAAAATATTGAATCTTCCCAATAAATTATATTTAAATATTATTGTATATAATGCATGTAGGATTAATTTTTAGAGGTAAAAATAAATATGTTTTACATAATTTAAAAACTTAAAAAATAAATAAAAATCATAAAAAATATCACAACCTTCTTTTCTATGATTATAAAAAAACTAAATTAAAGAATCATCATTTATGTATTAAAAAAGCCCAACTTGATTACTTTAAAAACTTAGGTATTAACTTCTTTATAACTCCTGCTTTATTTTACATTGCTTATATAGTGGCACATCACCTCTAATCATTTTCATATCCTGCATTTGTCCTTGTGCATGAGCATCACTGTTTGCACCGAGCTTATAAAGCCTCTCACTTTAAAAACCTAATTTCACAAATTCAAATCTCAGCATTGCCACAAACTTGAAGAGGGAGGCGTTGAGGTCGAATGAAATTGTGACGCCTTTATTCTGCGATAGGTGTCTCTGCATTTCTCTTAAACAGTAAGTTTTACATACTCCATTCTCAATCTCAACTTTCAAATCTTTTTAATATATATATATATATATATATATATATATATATATATATATATATATATATATACTATATACACATATATACCTATGCTGCTATATATTATATATATATGTATCTTACGATTTATATATATATATATGAAATATATATATATATATATATATATATATATATATATAATAATATATATATATATAATATATATATATATATATATATATATATATATATATATATATCTTTCAACTAACTATAATATATATATATATATATATATATACTACCATACTGCCTATATATATTGGGCTGCTAACTCCAGTCATAAAAATATTTTCTCAGATCAGAGGCTGGATATTCAGACATCTCAAAGAGGAGTCTTGTTAAATATTTCAACTTTCATATTGCCTGTTAAGAAGTTTATTTAATAATGCCTTTTCCCTATAAATGCATTTAAACATACCGGTACCTATTCTATTAGTTTACAAGTATAGTCATTAAGTATCTTAAATTTAAGAACCTTAAGAATCATTACATCTTTGAGACCTTGCAAGAAAATGGGTATGCTCCTCTTCACTTAGTGTCTTCAGTGAGAGTAAGTTTAACCAAGCCGGAAACATTTACAGCCCTCAAAAAATATTTTGACCTGGAAAAGCTAAAATACTTTTCTATTTTTCCACCACATTTTGTGAATCAACTTTTGAATTTAATAAATTTAGCGTATTCTCCAATAATTTAAAAAGGAATAAATTACTGCAATTAAAAATGAGATATGATCAATAATTATAATCTTTAGATTTATTAATTAATCTATTTTGTTAAACTCAAAATATTTATTACATTTGCTCTAATTTCTTTTTATGAAATTTTTGGTATAATTAGATGAGCTATAAAACTTCAAAAAATGTTTTTATCTTCTAACAGTATCCAAAAGTAAGAAAATCTCTTCATCAAGATAGTTTAAAAATTTTCTGGCAGAGGGTAGAAATTTTTTGTCAAATGTTAAAATTTGCTCAAATTTTTTTTAAATTCATTCAAGTTTTTTAAATGAAATTATAAGAGTCAATATAACTTAATGTTATACAACTTTTATTATGACATTTTCCTACATACTGATCATTTTACCTCATGACATGCCATGTTCAATTTGAAATTGTTGGGTATATAAAAAAAAATGCTCTAAATAAAATATATGTAAACTCATTCAATTCAATCTGCTCTGAAAAATTCCATAAAAACTGGATGAACAGTAAAAAAAATTATGAGAAAATTTTCAAATTTGACAATTTTCACCCCTCATCCAGACAGTGTGAAAAAAAAATTTACACACACAGACATCTTTCTTTTTCAAAATGGTTTATCCCTAAGGAGGCATAAACCTAAAACTTTTATCTAGTATACATATTTATGCTGAAGGTTATTTTTTCTGAGATTGAGCCACTCATAATTAGTACCTAATTCATATTGGGATCAGATGTCAGTCAAATGGTTGTGTTATGCTGAAAAATCCAATGAATCAGATTTGAAACCTCAAGCAATTATACTTTCTAAAAAAAATTCATAAAAACTGGATGAATTTTAAAAATAATTAGAAAAATTTTTCAATTTTGACAATTTCATTAGTTAAACATTAAACCTGTCTTTCAAGTTATTTCAATGTATTTCTCATAAATATTTGTCTATCATAATATTTTCAATACTTATATATATATATACATAATAAATTACATTGTTTAAAGAAAAAAATCCCTTAAATAATTACATAAAACTGATTAATTTTCTTAATTTTACAGATGTGGATTTGGTTTGTTAGGAAGAGTCAAATTGAATATGTAAAGCTCTTAGGGTTTTCAGTTTTTTTACTTTGTGTTTTTATTGTTTCATTATTGGCCTTTATAGGTTTTTTTTTTTTTTTTATGATATGACTCAGAATTTCATTAGTTTGTATTCTAATTTCAATTGACTTTGAATCAACGGTGTTCTGTTGGGGGATTTGTTTTGTTCCAGTTTGTTTAACCTTACGAAGGTTGGTTTAGACATTCATTTTATGTTTATGTATCAAGCTTTGTATTGTATATTTTCTGATAATATATACTAAAGTCTTCATGCAATGCTTGTTTAAGCATATACATAAATGTTTGTTTAAATATGTACTGATGTACTTATTTATATATATATCTGCTACCTGCAATACTATATATATACTTATATATAACATATATATCTCCTCCCATATACTACATATATATATATATATATATGCTGCCTATGCTATACTGCTGCTCTTTCATGCCTCATACCCTTAGCATATATATATACCAGTATATATATATATATATATATGCTGCTATATGCTGCTGCTCATATCTTATATATACTCTGCCATATATATATCTCTTACATATATATATACCCTGCCCCCTCTCTATATATATATATATATATATACTATACCCTATATATATATACTACATATATATATAATATATATATATATATATATATATATATATATATATATAGAAGTTTCTGTTGAGATCGTTCATGTTTTTCTGAAAATTTCTAGTTCAAAATTTTCTAAGTTCAGGAAAGTAAGGTTTTAAGAAAATTCTTTAGTGGCAAGCTTCTGGAATTATCTCAGAAATAGAACAACTACTTTCTGAACTTTGAAATTTTTTTGAACTTGAAATGCTACATGCGGGCTGTTAATATGGTGCTCTGCCTAATATATATACATATACTTGGTAGTTAATATAGTATACCCTTACTGCACTTTATATATCACTTATATATATATATACTCTCTTTCTTTCTTATCTTTATCTACTGCTGCTATATATATATAACATATATATATATATATATATATATATATATGTGGAGGAGAGTTGAACACGGGGTTATATTTGGCAACAATGGCCTGAGCAAAGAAAAAGAGGGCTTGGTTTAGAAATGTTTCGGCCTCTTTGAAGTGTAAAAAATATAAATATTAATATAGAACCTAGCTCTATACAGAAAAATAAAGCAATTAAATGATTTAATTTAAATAAGAAATTAACTAGATACGCCAGAAAATGATGAAAGAAGGATTGAGTATCTGAAATTCACGGCTTTGCAACCTATCTTTCATCTACGCCAAAAAGAGCTATTGGTAGGCTGTTCAAACGCGGTTCTTCTGTCGAGAACACTCGAAGTATTAGTTCCACACAAAGGGAGGCGTGTTGTTAGATAAGGCCAGAAGTGACGTATGGCGGGTGGTAAGTGGTACAACCAATGTTTGCTTTCGAGAGATTAAGAAAAAGTACTTAGGATTTATGTTTTAATACGACTTTGACTATTTTAGCGTATATCCGTGGCTATAAATACTTTCTGGGGATTGACATATACACTTCATACAAAGAAACCAATAAGGATAGAGACCTTATTGAAATTAATACTAAGTAATTATGGTGTAATAAATGAGTAGCCAATTGTTGCTTATAGCAAAATATTTCAATAAGACTAGATTCTGGTTATAATGTTGACATATATAAAAGTGGTATGTCTTCCCTTGAGATCGGGTTTATTAACTTAGTCAGTTTTTAATATCGAAATGTTAGCCGGATATATTAATAAGTATCTTATATATACATAAATCTAGGATTATAATTACAGCCAGGATTAGTCACGAGTAAAGAGTCTTTGAAATGTTCATAACCATTAACTACTGCACCAAAGCTAGTGTGTGCAAGAAGACAAAATATGGGACTTTATTAAGAGACTACATATTTAATAGCCAGATGTTAACATCTTTATTTTCCAAAGCAATCTCATTTACAGGTAAGAGATGCAAAGCATGGAGCTTGCTGAAAGTTCAGTTAAATGGTTCTCAAATTCCTTATCTCAATCAGTCTTCAAAATATCAATCTCACAAATGAATTCAGCCCAAAGCTGAAAAGGTAGTTGTTCCAGCCCAAAACTGAAGAGGTAGTTGTTTCAGCCCAAAGCTAAAAGGGTAGCTCTTCCAATACTGAAATTCAGCCCAAAGCTGAAAGGGTAGCTCTTCCAATACTGAAATTCAGCCCAAAGCTGAAAGGGTAGCTCTTCCAATACTGAAATTCAGCCCAAAGCTGAAACCTACATAAATGAAAACAAGCTTAACATTGATATTCTTAAATTCCAGCATTTACTTTTAATTAAACAATTTCTTTAAATGCTTACCCCTGCTAATTATGATGCAATCAGAGGGGGTTTCCTATGGCATACACTATCTGCCTATTTTCTGATGTACACTGCATCAAGACTTCAAGAGTTCTAACAGGTTTGTGACTGTAACATAATATTACTTTGAAATTTCATGTTGTTTAAAAGTTAACTTAATTTAGGTAATTGAACAAAACAATATCTTAAACTTAGAATATCATTAATAATGAATATAGATTAATATTGAATACCAACTAACCTTTCAGAACAGATTAGTGGCTTGAACTGAACTGGACAATCAACGATACGATTCAAACAATGCTCCACAATTTAGTAAGTATCCTCAGTGTGTTTTTTAGAAATGTTTACCATGAAACATTCAAATTTATAAAATCAAAACATTAATCAAATACTAATACTAATCTTTGCATTAACTGAAAAATAAAGTTAAAGCCAGTAGTACCATGTATTTACACAGGTTGGCGATAAATGAAGTATAAGGATGAAAAATTTTAATAAAAATAAGGCCAAACTCTAATCACCCGTAATGGGATTGCAACTGCTTAGATTCCTCTTTTGTAGGAATCAGAGCCATTACGACCAAATAGTCCCTGCGTACACACACCAAGTCTAGGAAGTACCTGTCTTTAGACAGTTTGGGACAGATGTCGAATTTGAGAAGCTCATGTGCAAGGAAGAAGGGTTAAATGGCACTTTGGTCAATTGTTTGTTTAATCTCTTTTAATATAACTATACAAAACTTTATAGGACATATAATTTTTTTAGCTCAACAAAAATTTACTTTTAATTAAGAATAATAATTGCAAAAATAAAATTTCTCTTTCTTTTTTTTTATAACAACATTCTTAACAGTTAATCATTAAATCTATGAGGTATACTATTAACGGACTATTAATGCAAGATATTTGAAGCAGCCAATGAAGATAAATCTTTATAGGCTGTTCTCTCTTCATTGATTACTTTTATCCATTGCTGGATAGCTTTATCTTTTTGTGCTTCTGACATTTGATCCCAGAATATGGAATTCATTACATATCGTGTGGCTGTGCGTTGTACATGCAACACCCGTGGATCAAGATATGTTTTAGGTTCTGACTGTTGAGAGGCAATAATACCATAACTTGCGTTAGAAGTAGGTTTAGTGTAATAACTATCATTACTGGCTACATTACCATAGTAAGAAGAAGATGAACTATAATTACTATAAGTTTGAGAAGCCGCATTACCATAATAAGGCACTTCAGCGGAAGTACTAGGAAGATTGTAATTTAGAGGTGGATAAGCACTTTGATTATAATAAGTTGGTAGTTGAGGTGCAGAGAATCGATTTGTCTCATAAGCCTCATTGTGATTCTGATATCCAGAATAATCAGTACATGAATTAGAGGCAAAATTACCATCCCTTTTGGAAAGGTCATTGCAAGGATTAGGATAATCATAATGAGATTTAGTGGCTATAATACCTTTATATAACTATTACATATTTGGGGTATCTAGCTGGAGTTTTGTTAGTGAAGAAATACAATCTATAGCGAATGAGATATTCTTTGGGGAAGTTTCCCATGCAGGCAGGAAATGAATTGACTGAATTACTAAGCACAATCAATTCTCCATGACACCACATGATACCAAGGGTATACATTAGAGGTGAGACATCTAATTTTTATCAAAGAGGAATCCACCATACTACACTTTTCTCTATTCAGAATTTTATATGTGGAGCTTGTTATATCTTTCATCATCTTTCGCAAATCCATATGCAAAATCCATTACATCATTTCCCATGAGAATATTTTTCCCTGGCCATTCATACTGAGGATTCATAAGTTCTTCAAATTTGTTTAAACACACAATTGAATGTTCTCTCATTCTCTCTGGATCCAACACAGGATCTCCCTTACAATAGTCTGCATATGACTTTCCCCAATCTCCTACTATTCTTTTCTGATTATAGGAAGCCATGTCCTGTATGGGTGAAATAACCAAGAATACGTTCACTTTGGGATTTGCCTTCCTAGCTATTTGTGTGATCTCTGTCATTATCTTCGGTATCTCCTCTATACTAAAATCGGTTGCAGGTTCAAATACTGTGGTCTTTTTCCTTTCCTGAGTCACCAATTCCTTTCTGGTCCATGCCATGGACGTGAGACTGCAAATCAACAAATTACTTACCCCTGGAGACATTACTTTTTCCACTACAGTAGGGCAAGCAGAAATATGCCTCCCTGCGACAGAATCTACTCTTACAACGACTCCATGATCCTCACGCAAATACTTTTTTGAAACAATGCTGCGATTGATGCACCTACTACAGCGAGTAAAGGCATTGTAACAATTTGTGTTGGGGCTTACAAAGGTAAAGGAAAAAAAATGGGAGTTAAAGAGTACAGTATATATGTAACGCCTATCACACTGTACCTGAAAATTAAAACATTACAATGATTAATAAATGACCTCATGAGAATGCATTACAAGAGTACATAAATGACATGTTTAAATCATGACGAAAAAATTATAAGCTCTCTGCGACCATTAAAACCTTTCTGTAGGAAAAAAAAAATTTTATAATACTTTTATTAATAGTTTAATATGAATATGTTTATATTATTTGAAGAAAAATCTGTGGCTTCCATAATTTTACTCCCTTGCTGTATCATTAAATCATGGTGTCAATAAATTATAATAAAATAAAATAAAGAAAATAAAATAATTATTAAAGATAGATTATTAATATTATTAATATCAATACAAGGAACAAGGAGTTGGATTAATGGACAATCACAATCCTTGCACCAGGTCACCTGAGATCTTATACCTCTGAGTCCAGTAGATGTTGGCGTGTATTCCTTGAATTTACCTTACTACCAGATCCAAGAGAAGAACCAGTGAACATCAATATCCTTCAACCGAAAAGATTAACTGTGAGGAAAAATTAAAATATTTTGTGTGTTCTCAACTGTTAATAATTTTGTCCTGAATAACCAGCACGAAATTATTAATGGAGTTGAGATAATTCTATAAAAAAAAACTCTATCACTGCTTCTAAAATGGTTATGCATGCCATGCTATAAATGAATTGCAATGTGTTAATTTCATGCAATTATCATGTTTACTTAAATATCCAAATAGATAGTCTAAAAATTCTTTTTCTAAATTCTCATTCTGCTCTACCTCCTAATATCAATTTTAAATTCTATTTCTGCAAATTATCAAACTGCATCTATAAGTTCCTTCTAGTCATGCTACTACTAAAGTATTATACTACATCTATATTAACTAGACTAAGAACTACTACTAACTTTCCCTTTGATGCATCAAAATTAGCATTTTTTTTTTTGGATTATTATTAGATTTATACTAACGTATGATATTATTTTAGTTTTATTCAGATTTGAAAAGCTTGAAAATGTTTTTCTTTTGGCTATATCGCCTTATTTGTTTTATATGTCTATATTTTGGCTATATCGCCTTATTTGTTTTAAATATCTGTGTTTTGGCTATATCGCCTTATTTGTTTTACATGTCTGTATTTTGGCTATATTGCCTTATTGAGGTGAGTATATTCGAGTGGTCTCACCATAACATTAGGGAGGTTCCCGACGGGACCTCGACTCCTTGTATGTGGTCCTCCTTGAATTTCATCTAATGTCTCATCACCTAAATGTAAAAGTGTAAGGTCAGTGGCATCAAGTTGAATATCTGCAGGGTTACCAAACACCTCCCCTAGAAATTCGAAAGGTGGCTCCAGTGAGGTAGTCAATGGGGATGAAGACCTGTTGGGTAACAAAAGTTCAGACTGAACATTAGCTGATAGTGGGCTAAACCCAAGAAACTCAGTGATTTGCGAATTACCTGAACTTTCAAAAGTTAAGGAGTTTAAATTTTCCCTAGGGGTGACCGAGGTTATACCATTAAAGTCAGTGTGTTCGGCCGAAACAAGTTCAATGTTATTAGGCCTATCCCTAAAATAAGAATGAGGTATATTGGTGTCTCCGATATCAGTGTCTTGTGAGTGTATATTACTTAAATTGTTCATGCCCAACCCGGATGAATCTACATTAAAAGTATCTTTCTTTTCTAATGGAACACTGAGAACGGACGGATATGTGAATCTCAAAGCGTTTTGAGGATACAAATCATAATAATCGAACACAGGGGTAGACAATCCATCAGTCATGTATCCATCATTGTCATTAACGTAGGGTTCGGAGAACTTTAGAGGAGTGAGTGATAACTCATTTCTCAATTCTGGGGAACCTATTAACTCCAGACTAGGTGAAGAAGAACTCCTGGGAGAGCTAGGAATTTCCTGAGGTGGTAATGTGAATTTAACTTTTGGACTGGTTGTTCCAACCACAATGGGGGATAAACAAGGGGCTATATTGGTAGATGGACTACGTGCATCTACATGATCTAGGTGTATTTGATTAATTCTATTGGATAAATCCGGTAATTGTTGGAATGCACTCAAGGACATAGGATTAAATTGTGTAAAACCTTCAAAATCGGCTTCATCTTCATTAATGTCGAAGGTGTGATCAAACAGAGATGTCTCCTGGTCAACCGGAGTTTCGGCCGGTTCAGTAGAGCCCTCACTGTACTCTGACAATGTTTCAGTATCATCAGAGACTCTGGCTTCATCAAGGAGATCATTTTCTTCAGAAAAGAAGGTCTCACTGATCTCTTTATTACGGAATAAATATTTTCGTAAATAATTAGGGATATCAATCCATGCCCTTAAATGTGAAAAATGAACTTTTTGTGTTTTACTAGAATTGTTGTTTAGTCTCTGAATGACATATGTTACTCTATTAGGATTAACCTCTAAAACAATGAATGGTCCCTCCCATTTACTGTGAAATTTCATAGCGGCACTGGGTCCGGTTCTAATCACTTTCCGTGCCACCTTTTGCCCTTTTTTAAATGGTTTAAAATTCAAGCTACCCTCCTGCCAATATTGGGGAAATGTATGCACGTGAGAGTGGGCCTTTTGCAATAAGAAGTCTGAAGGTGACATATGTAAGGCACTGTGGGACGTATTATTATAAATTAAAATGGAGGAGGAGAGCTCGTCATCCCAATTGGCTGGTTGTTCGAGAACCAGGCATTTAAGGATTTGTATTAAACTTCTATTAAATCTTTCGGACACGCCATTACTGGCCGGATGAAGAGGGGAAATTCTTATATGTTTGATGTTATGCCTTTGCATTGCTTGTTGAAAAATATGCGAAGTGAATTCAGTGCCGTTATCAGTAAGTATACGATTTGGCACCTTTGGAAGAAACGGGAGGATATTATGCTCCAGTTTTCGGGAAACTGTTAAGCTCGACTTGTCGGCGATCGGCACCACAGACACCCATTTGGAATAATGATCTATTAAAACTAAACAATATTTATTCCCTTTCAAGGTCTTTGGGAACTGTAACAGATCCATAGCACAAAGGTCGAAAGGTGAATCTGCAAGTATTTTCAACATAGGAGGAGTAATATTAGAAGAAAAATTCTTCTGCATTTGGCACACGGGACAACAACGGACAATGTCCGAAACGACCTGATTCACCCGAGGGTGCCAAAAGTGTTTATATATCAACTGTAACATTTTATTCCGACCAATATGTGCGCAAGAGACATGCAATTCCAAGGCCACATGCATTAATAAATCTAAGGATATTAAGTATAGATGATCTCCTGCTTTGGTTTGATAATACAGGACGTCATTCTCGCTTAAAATTTGAGATCGGTGCGCCCGATATTGTTTGGATACAGATTTCCAATCAATAACACGACCATAATTTTTAAATTCTTTCAACAGGAATCTAAGGTTTCTGTCATTCGCTTGATCATACAAGATGTCTGTGTCATGAATATTATTATTCATTACTTCTATATTATTAATATGAATAGCCTGAGATTTGGCCGAAGGATTACTATAGGCGGCGTTAATACCATCTGCCACAATGAGAAATTCTTGGTCATGTCGATAAAGCAGTTTTTGTCGAGCCATATCAGGCAATAGGTGATTCTCCTTTAACGCACATGTGCCCAGTATCAAAGGATGGTCTTCCATATACTGACATGGAATTATGAAGAAAGCAGAAGGTTGGGTCTTGAATCCCATCTGAAAAGTTAATTTTATTTCAACGTAATGGGTAATGGGGATTCGCTCGTCATTTCCAAACCCAGTAACGGCTTTTACTCCCACGTCCTCAGAAGGTAGGAGCACCTTGGATTCACCTAACAAGGGAATAATTTCTGAGCTTATTAGATTCACTCCCGCCCCACTGTCAACCAGGCAATCATACCGAAGAGGGCTAAAGTCATCGATAGCAACACAAACGACCAATGGATCGATATCAGCCTGACACAAGTTTATAGAAATGATCATATCACTATCTATACTGGAAATATTTTCTAGGAAAAGGGATGTAAGGTCACCCTCATTGACCAAGTTTTCAGTGTTGATAGATTCTGAGGAGTCCGGAACCAAGTCCCTTTCCACAGGCTGACTCACGTCTGTGGGGACTAGTAGTTTACTGATTCCGGCTGTGATTCATTTAAACCCCTGCATTGACCTTCCTTATGTGGCTTTTGGCAATAATCGCAAGGATTCAGATATTTACGCTGTGGGCGAGGGCTTTCGCGCTTTTCGGGTGCGGAGTCTTGGGCTGCATTAGATCCGGAATTACTGCAAGACACCTTTTTAATAGCTCCCATGGGGTGATCGTTAGTGTTATCATTAGAAGGGGTAAATTCCTGACTACGAACATTATTCGATCTGGGGGGTGTTGTCTGAGGGCATCTCATACCAGGGTGCGGTCCTTTACAAAAAGGACAATTTACTTTTGGTCTTTGGGGAGGTGAAGCAGCTGACTTATACGATCTACACTCAGCCCGTACATGACCTTTTTTCTTGCAATAGCTGCAGATGCCGAGATATTTGTAACATTCTCGCATCTGGTGGCCTATTCGTTCACAGTACTCGCAAATGAGCTGGTTTTTCTCAGCGGAATTGGGATGTGTTTGGGATTTTTTGTAATTTGGTGGGGAACCACGGCGACGGTTATCTTGATAATAACGAGATGTATTTGTTTTTTTGTTTGGACTGTGGGACTCCCGATGATATTCAATAGGTAGAGGCTGGCTACTTTTACCTTTGCCCTTACCCTTTAGAACATCCGTCCAACTAGGGGCTAAAGTATCTATCCTAATTACCGATTCGATGGTTTCATCCAGATCGTCCTTTGGATTATCATTTTTAGAATTCTGAATTGGTCTTTCCTTTTGATCATGGGACGATAACGATATTGAGTTAGGAAATTCGTTATTGTCTGTTTCAAGGGAATCCGCGAAACCTACTATTTTATGCCATGGAGTACGGCTTACTTTGTCAAGTTCCTGCATTTTAATGTATTTTCTAACACTTTTTTCAATATATGGGGGAAGACTACATAAGAACGCGGTACGAAGCGAATCATGCTCTCGCATATCCAAACCTCTATACGCGCGTCTGGCTAAACGTTCCAACCTGAGAGCGAACATTCTGATGCTTTCTCCTCTTTCTCTACGTGCAGAATGGTAAGCTTGAAGCTTATATTCATTCTTTCTCTTTTCTTCTTCATCAAACCAACTAATAAGTGTGTCACGGACTGAGAAATAATCTCTATCATCTTTGACAAGTAACTTGTATAATTTAAGGAAACTGCCTTCAAGTTGTCGGCCTAATAACCGCAACCATTGATGAGGAGCGCCAGGATAATGGAGAGAACAGTAGGCTTCGAAGTCCGTTAGATAATGTATCAGATCCTGCTCCGCCTCATACTTAAACTTCCCCGGATCCACCACCTTTAACTTCTGTGAATTCCGGAGCAATTGTGACAAAAGGACAATAGCTTCTTCCAACATATCCAATCGTTGTTTAATTTGAGGACCTGTATACATGGATTGATCATCGTGACTGAAATATCTTGGATCCCGCAGTTTAACTAAAGATCTAGTATTTGTAGGATCTAACTGGGGGTAAGAATTTTCTCGAGGGGGTTTTAATAATTTACGCGTTCGATAGTTTAAATCGGTTTTGAAATTATCAGTGTTACCCGCAAGTTTTTTGTCTAAATTTAATAATCTTTGGGATTCAGTGTTAAGGGTATCCTTTGTTTGAGTAGTATGTGTAGTGTATTTCCTATCTGTGTTTTTATTTGGCTTCGAATCCTTATAGATTTCCGCCTTTTGTATAAGCGTATTTCGTGTACGAGTATTATCAACATACTGTGGTGACAACGGAAGTACTTGTGTATTATTTACATTGTCTTCATCTAGCAAAGAATCATTTATCTCTGATCGTGTTATTAGTGAATCGTCGCTTTTATCAAGTGTTTGATCTACCGATTCATTTTCATCAAATGTTTGGCCTTGTTGGCTTAGTTTCTGAGTCATTATTTGTTTTGTTTTATCTAATTTTGTGAATATTTTGGTCATTTCCTCAACGGAAAATATGTCATCCTGTGTTTCGACTCTACTGTCAGGGTTGTCTGTGTATGGTTCAAAATTATGACTTTCTTGTGAACCAATTTCAGTATTTAAATCTATAAGTGTGTCTTGTTTTACTACTTTTTTTTCTTTCAACTCTTTATCCTGTTTATCTAAAAACTCAGTAAGTAATCTTTGTTTGGAAGTTTGATAATCTCGTTTGTCTGACATGTTTGATTTTGAAGAATAGCTAAATGTTTTTACAATTCAAGGTATCAACGAAATGAAAAAGAACCAATTAGGTTAAGAAGATGGTCAAGTTGACTTGTCAATAAACGAGAAATTAAACGAAGAAAGGTATATAACAATGACAGTGTGACTTAAGGTCACAATCTATCTAGCGCACTCTTAGCGAACAAGAACTTCAGGTCCCTGTTCGGGCGCCAATTAATTTTATACTTATGTGGAGGAGAGTTGAACACGGGGTTATATTTGGCAACAATGGCCTGAGCAAAGAAAAAGAGAGATTAAACCCGGTTTTGTATTCAACCCTCCTTTGGTCTGTGTAAATATAAATATTAATATAGAACCTTAGCTCTATACAGAAAAATAAAGAAATAATTAAATGAAATTTAATTTAAATGAAATTAACTAGATACCTTAAGAAAATGATGAAAGGATCTAAATCTGGTCAACTTTTCCTGTCACCATCTTTCATCTACGCCAAAAAGAGCTATTGGTAGGCTATTCCAAACGCGGTTCTTCTGTCCAAGAACCTCAAGTAGTTCACACAAGGGCGCGTGTTGTTAGATAGATGAAAGTGACGTATGTGGGTGTTAAATTAATTAATATTTCTTTCAAAGGGTAAGAAAAGAAGTATAGGATTTATGTTTTAATAACTGACTAATTTTAAGCGTATATCCCGATAGCTATAATACTTTAGAGGGATTGTATATACATACATACAAGAAAACAATAAGGACGAGACCTTATTGAAATTAATACTAAGTAATTACGGTGTAATAAATGTATTGTAGTGTTGCTTATATACAAAATGTTTCAATAAGACTAGTTATAATGTGCTTATATACAAAAGTGTTAATATCTTATGAGATCAAAGGTTCCATTAACTTAATTCTCAGTTTGCAATAATGCGAAACGTTATGGATATATTAGCAAATGCTCTTATATACATAAATCTAGGATTATAATTCACAGCCAAGTTAGTCACGAGTAAGTGCTAATGTTATAGCAATTTAACTATACTTTATAAACTAGTGTGCAAGACAAATATGGTTCTATTAAGAGACTACTTATTTAATCGCCAGATGTTAAACATGCTAGTACAAGCAATCTCATTTACAGGTAAGATCTAAACACTGAACTTAACTTTTAAATCAAAGTATAAAGTTTAATCCGTTCTCAAATTCCAAAAATCATTCAGTCTTCAAAATATCAATCTCACAAATGAATTCAGCCCAAAGCTGAAAAGGTAGTTGTTCCAGCCCAAAACTGAAGAGGTAGTTGTTTCAGCCCAAAGCTAAAAGGGTAGCTCTTCCAATACTGAAATTCAGCCCAAAGCTGAAAGGGTAGCTCTTCCAATACTGAAATTCAGCCCAAAGCTGAAAGGGTAGCTCTTCCAATACTGAAATTCAGCCCAAAGCTGAAACCTACATAAATGAAAACAAGCTTAACATTGATATTCTTAAATTCCAGCATTTACTTTTAATTAAACAATTTCTTTAAATGCTTACCCCTGCTAATTATGATGCAATCAGAGGGGGTTTCCTATGGCATACACTATCTGCCTATTTTCTGATGTACACTGCATCAAGACTTCAAGAGTTCTAACAGGTTTGTGACTGTAACATAATATTACTTTGAAATTTCATGTTGTTTAAAAGTTAACTTAATTTAGGTAATTGAACAATATCTTAAACTTAGAATATCATTAATAATGAATATAGATTAATATTGAATACCAACTAACCTTTCAGAACAGATTAGTGGCTTGAACTGAACTGGACAATCAGACAATCAACGATACAATCAACAATAGTGTCCTCAGTGTGTTTTTAGAAATGTTTACCATGAAACATACATTTATAAAATTAAACATTCATCAAATACTAATACTAATCTTTGCATTAACTGAAAAATAGGATAAATAAGTAGTACCCGTATATTTTACACAGGTTGGCGATAAATGAAGTATAAGGATGAAAAATTTTAATAAAATAAAATGACTCTAATCACCAACTAATGAGATTATAACTCATAGATTCCTCTTTTGTAAGAATCAGAGTATTGACCAAATAGTCCCCCTCACATATATATATATATATATATATATATATATATATATATATATATATATATATATATATATATATATATATATATATATATATATATATATATATATAATATATATATATATATATATATATATATATACTTATATATCTATATGATATATATATATATATATATATATATATATATATATATATATATATATATATATATATATATATATGCAAGCACATACAAGTACGTTTTGACATAGCAGTATTACTATGGAATGTCTATCACATGATACCTTAGATGATCCTTTTATGCCCTTAGCTATATGGTAAAGAATTTTTCTTTTTTTTTCTGTTTCTTCCTTCCATAATATATGGTACATTGAAAATGAATTGTGTAAATAATTGAAACCTGACTAAAATTTGCATAAGTAAATGGAACTTTATTTATATTAAGTTTTGACATTAGAAACTAACGTCAATCGATGAAAAATAATTAAAATAGCCATTCCTCTTTCCATACAACAAGGGCATCACTCTCCCTAATATTGGTTTATATTCTCTCCACTGATGGCACTACTGTTTTATCTTTTGGTTATTTATAAAGATATAGGATGTGGAAATTCACTTATTTGTTTTGATTGTTTCAAGGGAGTAAGCAGAGAGGTGGTAGGATTATGTTGTGATAAAAGGGATGAAGATGGTGGTAAACCAGAGAAGATGGAAAAAAGAGAAGTGAGTAATGAAAATAAGATAGTGTCAGATGATTGTAGAAGTGTTGAGAGTACAGAAGACAAGAAAGATGAGGTTTCAAAGGATGTTGTAGTGAGTAAGGGTAGTGAGGAAGATTGTCTTCCCGAGAAGGTAGATGTTTTAAAGAAAGAGGTGATTGTCGATAAAGGTAAAAGGTAAAAAGAACAAGAGTAAAAAGAGTAAGAGTGCTGAGGAGTGTGAAACTGGAAAAGAGGTGACAGTGTGCAGATCAAGTAAAAGTGATGATGATAGTAGTGAATGTGAAATGGGAGTCACAGTGTGCAAAGAAAAGGTGAGTGAGGTAGAAGAGAAAAAACTTAAACAGTGGAGAATATGGCATGAAAATGGTAGAGACTATCACGATTGGTTGAGAAGGTAATGTGTGAAGACTAAGGTTAAGTGTTAGGTGAAAGCGGTAAAGATTTATTAGGGTGTTATTTCTGTAGGTGCGAGTGTGTGAGTATTTGTGTGTTTGTGTATTGCATGAAGATTGTATTTGTGGGAAGAGAAAAAGAAGTGGGTGTAAAAGAGAGGGAGAGAGAAAGATATAAGAATGATTATTTTTCTTTATCTTACAGATGTGGTTGGTTTGTGAAAGTTCAACTGAATGTATCAGCTCTACGGGTCTTAAAGTTTAATCTTCTTAGTTTT
>JABUQX010141562.1:0-10000 GCA_015478945.1 Trachelipus rathkii
TGTATCATTGGTAGTATAAATGATTATAGAAGCTGTTAAATTGAATCACCTGATTGTGTAATATTTGTACAAACAATAGATTCGCATTGTCGATACCCTCAGATTGGTCATCCCGATCGGTCGTGGTTTAAATAAAGCTCCCAAACCAGGAAATAAGAACGCGAAAAGAGAACCGTATATCAAACATCATAAAATTTCAAAATGTGCTTTATATTACCAATAGGATAGGTAAAGTTTGGAGTTTTCTGATTTGTGGAGCATAAGACTTTATTTTTACCGTTCAGTTAAATCACTCAAATATTTTATTCATATTTGTGTAATTCTAAGTAAAGAAAATATATATATATTATATATATATATATATATATATATATATATATATATATATATATATATATATATATATATATATATATATATATATATATATAGTATATATTATATATATATATATATGCATACATATATATATATATATGATATATTATATATATATATATTATTACATATTATGGTTATTGTTATTAAAGGAAAGTTATTACATATTACATATTGCTGGCATACACATGGCTACATACATACATATATTGTTGTTAGCAAGGAAGTACATATATACAAAGATATGCTGGTTGTTGTTATTGACACATGAAGGAAGCATGAAGATATGGATAGAAGAGCATACACATATTATTACATACATGTACATACATGCTGGTTATTAAGTATGATATTATTTATGTTATATATATTATTATATTATTATATATATATATTTATATATATATATATATATATATATATTATTATATTATACATATATATATATATATATATATATATTATATATTATATGATATTATATATGATACATATATTACATTATTGTTGAATATTGTTGTATACATATTATACATTATTACTGGCTGCTATACATATATTATTACATAGCATAGCATATTACATATATGAAGATGAGCATATACATGATATTAAGGTTGTTGAAGCATGATATTATTATTATACATACATATTATTACATGTTATTGAGCATATATATAGCTAAGATGATATACATATATACAGTTATTGTTACATATTATTGAGTTGTTGTTATATATGATATGATATATACATGGTTACATGTATTATTATTATTATTACATACATATTATGGCTGGTTATTATTATTATTATTGCTTATTATTATTATTATTATTATTAAATATATAAAGTATATATATATATATATATATATATATATATTACATATGTATACATATACATATTATTGTATGTATATTTATTATATATATATTAATATTATATTATTATTATGAATATATATATATATATATATATATATATATATTATTATTGGATATATATTACATATATATATATACATATATTATATATATATATATATATTATTATATATTATTATTATATATTATATATATATATACATATTATTATATTATTATATTATTATTAATATATATTATTATATTATATTATTATTGATATAAGAAGAAATATATATATATATATAGCATATATATATATATATATATATATATATATATATATATATATATATATATATATATATGGTATATATATATATATATATATATATATATATATATATATATATATGTATGACAATTTATCCTTTATCGCTGAAATTTCTTTAACACTAAAGGAAAAATTATATCAAACATTGATTGACAAAGTTTGTTTACCCCCGTTCCATTAATGGCTTACGTTGCATTTTACTTTAAATTCATGATATTCTTACATATATCTAACGGGTTAATAGATCAAGTAAGTTTCTACGAAATTTATGCATTTCTACAAAAGATTAAACTTTTATTTAATGAAATATTTGTAGTTAAATTGATGGAGTTAAGCTACTATAAGAAGTCCTTCATGCACCCCTAACTTAAAACTTCTACGTATTATAATAATGAACCCATTTCATTTTAATGATTGTTCGTCAAAATTCGCTTTCAAAAATATAAATTTAATTTCTAATCAAGCAAATAAATTAAGATGTTTTTGAGATTTATCAGCTTTACTCATTTTATCATCTAATTTACAGTTTGTATTGAAAAATTAATTTTACATTTTGATAACAAATTCATGTGTATTGAGGAAGATAGTTCCAAACCAATTCACAAGAAACAACATTTATTTGCATGTATGTTTAACAGGCACTTATAAATTCAAAACATTTTAGCAGGATTCCAGAACTGTACATTATTTTAACTCTTTCAATACCCATGAACTTCAAAAATATACTGTTTCTCAAGAATTGACTCACAGGCATTATAATGATAAGATCTCCAATTCCAACTGATATCTCCATCTTCTGAATTAGTGAACCAGAAACAAGTAGATCATGTCTAATAGATTACGAATCCACGAGATGACAAAATCAAAATAAAAACTGCATTGAGTCAAAATAAATTATTGTAATAAAAGAGCTTCACATCTTTAAAAAATATTAAAAAAGTTTAAATCTATGCTACTGAATAAGAATTTAGTACTTGGTTTGATTATAATATAACTTATTTCAACTCAACTAACTTATGATATATTTGATTTGTCCTTCCATTGTCTCAGAAAATAAGTTACAAGTCCTTCTAGAGCAAAACATATAAAACAACGCAAACTATCTTAACAGGTACATGCTGCTCCTTAAGATTTATCTAACCTTGAGAAAAATGACTGTAGCTTCATAAGAAGAGGTCTATAGATATATACTATGTTTACTGCAATGCCCTTCTAAAGAGGAACATCAGAAAATTAATAACAAAAAAGCAAAGCCATATTAATATTACAATCAATTTAAATTCAAAATTGGCTTTTCTCGTAAGAATAAATTAGAAAATTTTCCTGAACTAAAAATAAAAACTTACCTTACCTACCTTTACATTTATATGATAATCATTATCTAAACCAAATATATTTATTACATTTTAGAATATGAAGAAAGGATTGTAAACACAGCACCAGAAACTTTTTTTTCATTTATTACATACATTAATAAATGTATTTTTCTAACCTTAACCACAATCACTCAACTGACTTCGTCAATATCATCCGCACATAAACAACAAATTTTTCTCAAGTAATCACACTAACAGCAAATTTTCACAAACATGATATTATTATGACACACATATTTATTATATACAACAATATTATTAAGATATATTGCATATTATTAATATATAGAGAGGAGAGAAAGAGAGTATATAGGCGGTTATATATATATATATATAGATGTACGCACCATCCTGAGTCAATTTATAATAATTATTACCGAGACCATCATGCTCGCACAGAGCAGGTGCTATCACTCAACCATACGACGTTAAGAGTGTTTGGCTCACGAATAAATGGGGACAGATACTAAAGCCACGTTGTGCCCTGGGTCTGTGCAGCACAGACTCATGTGCAGAGAGCCACTTGGGATTTGAGTATGCTTGTATAGATAATACGTGGGAAGAATTCTAGTTCAATCTGTATAAAATAAAATAACCCTGAAAGGAATCCTGAAATCAATCCTGTAAGTGAAGATTCACCAAGGAGTTATTTTACTTATACAAATTGAACTGCGGTTTAATTGCAGTATTTACATCTATACAAATTATACTCCGATCTAGAGGGTCTCACGGGTCCTCTGTGTTACCTTGACCTGAGGCAAGCGGGAGATGCATTATAACTTGTCCTGATGATATGGGTCCTTTATCTCACTGAATAGAGCACCTTCATGTAGGTTTGTCGCATTTAGAGCTGATCGTTGAGGTGTTATCGCTGGCATACCAAGTCTAAGAGGTCTGATCTAACTGGTGGGTGGAAGATCTACTCAAGGAGTTATTTTATTTAATATATATAGAAAGATATATATATATATATATATATATATATATATATTAGGCATATATATATATATATGCTATGTTACTACGTATATTTATATGTACATGTATATATAGTTATGATAGTATGGTATATAGAATCGTGATCAGAATATTCGAAACGCAGACAATTTACAGGAAAACCACTGCATATTTGGAATCAGCGTTTAAAGCTTATTAAAAAATCAATAGAAGAAGAAGATATAGTTGAAGTATATATATAGTTACATATTATATGGTTATATACATACATACATATTAGTTATACATATTATATATATAGCGTATATATATATATATTATTGCTAGCATATACAGCATATTATATATATATATATATGAGAGTATAGGTAGTATATATATAGAATATATATGTATGATATACAGATACATATATATATATATATATATATATATAGTAAGTCGTTTTATGATTTGAAACTAGTCTAACATTTAGAGTAGACTTAGACACAGGAATGGTGTCTTCGGTTTCTAGGTGATTTAGGACTTGTCCCTATTCTCACCGCTCCAAAGTCCTAAAGCACTATTTTTCTCCAGTAAACACATTTTTACTCATTATAAACAACCACATGCACCAGCTTAACTGAGTCTGTCATCCAACCATAATGAGAGAAACCTAGACTTAGATATGCACCACCTAGGTGTTCCGTTACCTGAACTGAGAACAGATTCTTTTAGCATATATATATTATATCCCATATATATATATATATATATATATATATATATATATATATATATATATATATATATATATAATTGTTAATAAGCTTTATACGCTGATTCCAAATATGTATTTGGTTTTTCTGTAAACAATATTTTTTCGAGATAATACTGGATCACGTTCTGTAATTATGTCTATATATATATATATATATATATAGCAAATATATATATAGTATATATATTGTTATATATATATATATAATATATGAGAAAGAAAGAAGAAGAAAGAGTATATATATATATATATATATATATATATATACGCAGTTTTCAATTACATTTAACTAATAAATTATTTTTTATAATTATTTATTTATCTTGCAAAATCCAACCAAAACTAGAATTTTTCGTAGTGCTTTAATTTTATTATCTTTCATTTCTAATTAAATTGAAACTCTCTTGAATTAAAAGTTTTGTATTTCCTTTGAATACACTTTATTCTGAATTTCTCAAAAAAAAAATTTCCAAGTTTTCGTTCTTGTTAACAAAAGGCTTGAAATCGAATTCTGAAAAGGGAAACTAAGCTAAAAAGATCTATTTGCTCAATAATCTTGCATCTAAATTTGGCTTTCGGATACACGTGTAGGAAAGTGGATTAAAAAAATACACTATTTTTAATTGGATGCCATTTTTAGGTTATTCTTTAGAATATTGATTAGGTCAACTCATTTCTTTCAATATATTATATACATAGTTGAGGATAGTAGCGCCTCATTATTTATTATTTAAATAAGAACTAGTAGTTATATGTGATATTAATGTTATTATATTTAATAAAGATTCAATTAGTGATAATTTAATTTGGTTCGTATATTTTTATTAAATTCATTGCTGTATTACATACAGTTTTTACATCAATAACCAATATTATATACAGAATATACAGGCATTTTTATCTGATATCATTTGAAATAGGTTCGTGTAAGAATAGGTTCATAAGCTCCATACCTTCAGCAGTCTATGACCCTGATTGAGAGGCAGTATATTTTATCTTTCATGCAGCTCAATACCTCCAATGATTGAATGATTTTCATTCTTTTTGATCTTGAAGATAAATAATCATTTTGCTTCAATTAAATAAACATATATAGAGCTATGGATTAGATGTCTCTAAAATTAGAACTGAATACAGAACACTGCTTAGGTAGTGTTGATTGATCCTCTTATGAGGAACATAGTTCATAGAATGACTGAATCAACACGCATGCCATTCGAAAGTCTGATAAAAGTTTCAACTGTGGCGCAACTGCAAGGTAAATTTAGGACATACGGTGGGTCGCAAAAAGAATATTACATGCAAGTAAGAATAGTTGGAAACATTTATAAAGTTATGATTAAAACCAAAAACTGTACTTACAAAGATTAAAGGATTTTTTTGACAGAATATGAGAGAGAAAGTATAGTATAGAGAGAGAGAGAGAGATATATATATATATATATATATATATATATATATATATATATATATATATATATATATATATATATATATATATATATATATATATATATATATATATATATATATATATATATATGGGGTTTCTTTTCCATGAGGTTACAAACTTTATGCGTTTTGGCTTTCGGGGTCGTGAGACGGTAAAGGTTGAGAAATCATATTAGGAGCATGTCTTTCCCTATCCGTCAACTCAATAAATAAATAACTTTATAAATTAAATAAATCATTTACATGGAGTACTTTTGGTATTTGAAAGGTTTGTTTAGAGAGAAAGAGTTTTCATCTGATATTTTCTAAACTAATACCAACTATTTAGAAATTAAGCCATTCTTACATAAACTTACTTCTTCATGGTAAATATTTGAAAAACCAATCATGAGTAGATTTGATGAGTTATTGTTTTTTAATCAATTATTTGATCTTTCTCTTCTTTCTTTTCCTCTTCTCTCTTCTATCTTCTACTTCTTCTCTTCTTCTTCTCTTCTTCTTCTCTTCTCTCTTCTCTTCCTCTCTTAGGAAAAACCACATCTACTCTTGTATCTTAAATTTATTTTTACGAACTATTTAGAAACGCTATGTGGTGAGTCACATTATATATATTACATGTATCCTAGTTTTTTAATATAGAGGTCGTGTTACACTGGACAACCGATTTCTTTCAATATATATTAAGGGTTAAGTTGAAAGATATATATGAAAGGTATATACAAGGCTATGGTTAGTATATAGATATATAGAGAATATAGTAGAGAAAAGGATATATAGAAAGAGATAAAGATATGAGATGGCATATATATATATATATCAGGGGCGTTTCCTCCATAGGTGCTAGGTGTGCGCCGCACACCCTATAAAAGCTAATTACTTTTTTTAATTACACTTTAGATATAAGGGAATATCTGTTCAAATGAAGATAGTTTTGTACACAATTATTCAATAAAATATTAAAAAATTAAATGCTCTTAAACTTCCAATTAGCTTATTTTATACAGTAGTTACCGTATCAAAAAGGAAGCTTTTCATGTGCGCTAAAAATTTGAACTCCCTATATCTCGTTCCGTCCTGTTATTTCACGCTCTCTCAAAAAGCTCTCGTTTTCTGAAATTGGGATGAAAACTTAGCACATGGATTTTTGCTGGCACAGATATATGAGAGATATAGAGAGTATATATATATATATATATATATATATAAGAGTATATATATATATATATAAGAGAGAGAGAGAAGAAGAGAGAGAGATGGAGATAGAGATAGGAGAGATATAGAGATATATATATATATATATATATATATATATATATATATATATATATATATAAAGATATATATATATATATATATATATATATATATATATATATACAGAGAGAGATATGCTATATATATATATATATAGAGCGTCCCTAGCTTTAGGGTATTAACTGCTTAGTATTTAGAGGGCCCAGGCCCGAGACCGTATTTATATAAACGTGAGCCATTCCCTCTATTAACTCTTCAGCTTCCTTCCCACCTCGTATCTGCTAATGAGTACCTTGGTAACGTGTTTGCCACTAGTGGGAAACTTCTCATGCAGATTCATGAAATTTCTGGCCAGCCATGGATTTGTTTCAGTATAACCACTGCCAGTCCACTGATAACTTTTTTGAGTATCCACCGATAAATATTGACTCTGGAGATAAGAGAGAGAGAGTACATGGCTGATATACATGATGATATATACATATATATATTAAGGCTATATATATATATATATACATATATATATACAGAGATATATAGGAGAGAGATAGAGATAGATATATCTAATAACATCCCACCACTATAAAACAATAATTTATGTGTTAAATGATATTAAGTTTGAATTTGAAAACATTCAAGAAAGATCAATTAAGAGAGAGACAAACAGTGATAATCATCAGAAGAGAACTAATTCAACCCTTTTCAAGAACTATCCAGTCATCCTGGCCAAATTAAGACAGCTCATCAAGCTGTAATGATATAGATTTAAAACTCAGAACCAAACCATATATAACATTTTTCTCTGGACTGTAACGGGTCCCGAACTTATCCCATTTTCTTCTTACCTGTCCCTCAAACTCTCTACCCAGAGCAATCTGGAACATCTTAGTCCTGGATGATCTGTGGAGGAGACCGGTCGAAGAAATACATATGGAGAGTTAATGTAAGCTGAAAAATTTCTTGCCACTCCAATTTCCGAATAACCTTGAGCGTTAGTGTTTTTCCCAACTGATATAATGGATCGTCTAGAGAATTAACACAACATAACAGTTTCTTTCTAACTTTAAAAAAAAGTGATAGAGAATTTAGAGTTAAAACTCTTCCTACCTCTTGGTTATTTGTTCTTTTTTATGTATTCTGTTGTATCTTTTCCCAGTCTGCCCTGGAAATGACATCTATCATTAGTGAGGAAAAGTTTTTTTTTTTTTTTTTAGTGCTACAAAGGAAACGTTTTTTTTATTTTAGTTCTACAAAGGAAACGTTTTTTTTTCATTTTAGTGCTACAAAGGAAACGTTTTTTTATTTAGCAGAAATAGAAAACAAAAGTTTGATTTAGCTCTACAAAGGAAACGTTTTTTTAATTTGGTGCTAAAGGAAACGTTTTTATTTAAAGTATGGGGCAAACACGTTTTTCATTTAGTAAAGGAACAAAGCTATTTTAGTGCTACGAAGGAAACTTTTTTTTTCATTTAGTGCTACAAAGGAAATTGATGCAAAAGTTATTTAAAGCTGGCTAAAGGAAACGATTTCTTTTCATTTTTACCGCCAAAGGAAACGATTTTTTCATTTTAGTGCTACAGCGAGGAGTAACACCCTATAGTAAGAATCAATTATTAAATGAAAACTACAGATTAAGAATTTTCACTTAACCAAGATTATAGTTTAAAGGTAATAGTTATAAAGATTTTGTCCTGCCCAAATCAAATCGCCCATCACAAGAAAATCGTCCTGACTGAAATCTATTAAATATACAAATTTATTATTTTAATAATTAAATAAGATTTTAGTTTAAAGAGAGATATATGCCTGCAGAAATATTTATTTAAGTGTGTTTAGAATGAAAATCCGAGTTGTTATTGCCAGGTAGAATATTATTATTATTATTATTAGTTATAGAGATATATATATACATATATAGAAGAGAGAGATATATATGATATATATATATATATATATATATAAGATGTTCTTGTTGTTTCAATAACCCTAGATTTTGTAAGTTTGGTATTACTATCATACATAGAAATAAATAAACATTTAAACTGAAAAGATAGTTCCAATAATTTTATTTAAAAAGGAAAGATTAAGGAACAATGAAAGACCATATTGTCGTTTTTTGAGCTTAATATTAATTTATTATACTTATTTGATTTATAATATTTTTTGATTTTTACTAGTTTGTTCTGATATAATAATAATAATAATAATAATAATAATACATAATAATAATAATAATAATAATAATAATAATATAACAGCGAGTAGAGTGGAAAAGAATACATTGTTGGAACTCTGGCAAACTTTTAGTGCGGAAAATGTTTAAAAAAAAAAAAAAAAAAAAAAAAGGCTATTTTTTTGGGGGCAGCCTGAGCCGGCGGGGGGACGTGGTGCGTTAATTTTGAAGAGTAGTATATATATATATATATATATATATATATAGAGAGAGAGAGAGAGAGTATATGTTATATATATATATATATATATTATTTGTAAAGGTATACAAGGCCTGAGCTGACGGGGGAAACACAGGGGGGATGTTTCATACCCTGTAGGGGGAGGGGCGGAGGGAACCCCGCACACCCAAATACCAAAGAGCGGGGTTCCGGAGACCTCCCCAGAGGGG
>JABUQX010141563.1:0-2500 GCA_015478945.1 Trachelipus rathkii
TTCGGAAATCTAAGATCCTTTCCTTACTAACTTGCAATTTGGGCCCAGATATCACATTCTCAATAAATCTAATTATATTATGGTCACTAAGTCCTAAATTCTCCTCAACTCTAACCTCACCCACCATACTTTCATTGTTAGTTAATATTAAGTCTAATAGTGCATCGTGTCTTGTGGGTTCATGGACCATCTGGCACAAAATTCTCCAGCATAATTTATAAATACTGAACTACTATGGTCCGTATTAGACAAGGAATCCCATTGAATACCAGGAAAATTAAAATCACCCATTATGACTATACCTTTTTCTTTACTGGTGGCATGTTGTCTCAATTTCTTTTAATTTCTGAGTCTAATTCTTGACTCTGGCCAGGAGGTCTATAAAATGCCCCTATTCGCCACAGTCACTATCCTATTATTCTTTATTTGCAGCTGATTTAGACGTCCTCATAATGAAAGAAGCAGTAAAGAGTGGAGCCGCCGGTATAAAAGTGGATAAATGATTAAGTAAGTCCAAGAAAGAAAGTCATTAAGCATTCAAAAGGAGAAAATTATTCAGTATATATATATATATATATATATATAAATGTATACATATTTGTAGATCAATCTATCCTTCAATTTTTTTATATATATATATATATATATATAACTGCTCTTCTATATATATATATCTTTATATATATATATATGTATATGTATATACAGTATATATATATATATATATATATATATATATATATATATATATATATATATATATATATATATATATATATATATATATATATAATAATAATAATAATAATAAATATATATATATATATATATATATATATATATATATATATATAACTATAACATATATATATATATATATATATAATAACATATATATATATATATTAGGACTAAGCCTTTGTTAATCCTTTATTTAATCTTTTATATGACCGTTTCGACCCGGTTGTATTTAGCAATGACTTAGTTTTCCTTAATTTTCCCTCCTACCTGCTTATAATCCTCCACATAAACCCATGCTTGGGAATTGGAGAGGTGGAAATTGGAACTTTTCAGTTGAGTTCGAACAGTGATCGTGGAAACATCAATTCTTCCCCTGACCTTGTGTTCTACTCTATCTATGAAATCTCGCACATCATTAAGGTAAGTTTAAATTTATGACTAAGGAAACTTAATAAAGTTTATTTCAAATTATTTATTATTATTAATAGAAGTACATTTTATTTATTTTTGGGCAAAAGTAATGCAGAATTTATTTTCTATTTTATACTTTAATAGTTGATAAACCAGGTAATAATAGGAATAATAATAATAATAATAATAATAATAATAATATATAATAATAATAATAATAATAATAATAATAAATAATAATAATGATAATAATAATAATAATAATAATAATAATAATAATAATAATAATAATAATAATAATAATAATAATAATAATAATAATAATAATAATAATAATAATAATAATATTAGAAAACTTCGAAGAATAAGATTTATGAAATATATTTTGTAAAAATAAAAAAAAAACAATGAATATAAAATAATCAATAATAATAATAATAATATAATATATATATATCACTATATCATCATATATATATATATGTATGTATATATATATATAAATATATATATATATATATATATTATATATATATCTCTCTATATATATATGTATATATATATATATATATATATATATATGGTAAATAGTAAGCAGAGAATTGCTTGATTTTCATAATATCTTTGGATATCACCCAAAAAATATTCATTAGAAAAAACGTGGCAGACTCTTTTGGAAAAAAGAAGTTCACAGCCTCTCCAGGTTTTTAACTCCTCATAGACTTTCATTTTGTCATCTAGGGTTGATTATATTTCAAACCTCTAGTTCAGATTTATCAATATCATTTTGTTGAATTATACAGAGAAAATCTATGTTTTAACAGGATATCATAACCTGAACTAGGATGACTAAAACAAGCACAGGGCTACTAATTTTTTTGTTTTTTATAAAGAAAGCTACAGAAAATTTTACTTTGGGAAGGTTTTACTTTTTCCTGTTTAAATATCTTTCTAGGCTTGATCATTTGATTTTTATGCTTCATTATTTGTGCAAATTATATCCTCTGATTTAAAAATATATATATATTTTTATAAAAAAAAAACTATGGGAGTTTTTAATAAATTTGAGGCTGTAATTTTTTTTTTTTTCCCTATTATTATATATAACGTGTGCTTGTTTATTCTTCATTATTATTTTTAAGAGTATATCTCACATTTTTATAAAAGTAGTTGTTTAAAAACCCTCATAAAAAACACTATTACTATATATATATATATATATATATATATATATATATATCACTCCATATCATATATATATATATATATATATACCATATATATATATATACCTCTCCGCTAATATATCTTATATATATATATATAACATATATATATATATATATAT
>JABUQX010141563.1:10000-20000 GCA_015478945.1 Trachelipus rathkii
TATATATATATATATATATATATATAGTTGCAATTCCACAAAAAAAACTTTTCTTTAAAAAATGTTTTTGCAAACGTAAAAATGTTCAATTTGTGTATGGATGGGGTTATGAAGAGATTACAGAAGACATAGAAAGAACATAAATATAGGGACAGTGAAGCCATGGGCCTATCAGACTGTCCCCAGTCAGCCACTAACCAAACGTAACTCTCCTGCAAATCCACAAAGCATCTTGTCAAATTTCTGTAACCAAAATCCACCAATTTGGCTAAGTAAAAAAAAAAATGATACATGTTACCCAAACACATGCCTTAATAACTAAGTTATGGTCACACATGCAGTAGCTATAACATTACTAACTACTGTAACTAAAAACCAAGCCAATTTGGCTTCGTCTAAACTCACTCTTATGTGATACCCATCCATCCATATACCTATCCAAACCTTTCTTAAATGTTGCAATTGAGTCATACTCAACAACCTGCAAACCATTCCAAATTTAACAACCCTATTGCTGAATGTATACTTTTTCTTATATCAAGATGGCATGCTTTCTTCTTAATTTTCTTGTTATGCCCCTGGTCTCCCGTCCGTGCTCTACTGTGAAGAATTTATTGGTCTCCATGTATCAATAGATGTAAAAATTTTGTAGACTTGTATCATGTCCCCTCTGAGAAATCATGGCATACCACCCAGAAAACATTCCTAACTCTAGCCTCTCCTCATTAGCTCTTTGCCTCAAACCAGAAAATCTCACATCTTTGTTTGCTCTACGTTATCTCTAGCATATCTAAGTCTTTCTTTAAGTAAGGGGCCCAAACTTGTGCACAATATTCTATTATTATTCAACATATGCTGTATATAGTTTACTTATTGCTTCCTTGCTCTTGTAACCAACATTGCGATTTATTATGCCAAGCATCTTATTAGGCTTTATTCCTTGCTTCAAACACTGATTAGCTACTCAAATTACTGCTTATAATCACACCTAAAAATCTTTTCCTGGTCACAGACTCCAAGCACAATCCCATTCATGTCCATGATTCAAGAAGCTTTTATTTAGGTAACCTGGGGTGAAGAACCTTTACTTTACTATTAAAATTCATTGCCACTTATCTGCCCACCAAGAAGTTTATCCAAGATCATTTGGATACATACATCCTTCACTATTCCTAACAGAGGTGGCCACTTTGGTATCATCAGCAAACTTAGAAACATTTTAAGTGTCTGGTCTAAATCATTTATATATATGAGAAAACAACAGTGGCCCCAGCACTGAACCCTGTAAGGACACCACTCTTCACTATTTCCATGATGACTTATTGCCATTTAGTTGTGCACACTGTTTTCTATTCCAACCACTCTTTAATCCAACTATGTACCCGCACTCCACCTATACACATTTACAATATCTTTCTTCATCAATGCCATGACTGAAGGACACTTATCAAAACACCTTTCAAGAGTCTAAATATATAATATCAGCTGGATCTCCTCGATTATTGCAGGTCATTATTGATTCATAAGAATTCAAAGGTTTTGTCTGACAACAACACCATACAAACCGTGCTGGGGGTAAGCACAATGCCTTATTCTCTTCACCATAACATCTATATGACCCCTTTCAATAGCTTTTCCAGAACCAGCTACAACCAGAGATGTTAGGCTAACTGGCCTACCTGTTTACTAATCGCTTCCTTATGCTCTTATAAACCAGGCTACAACGCCATGCAGTTTTCCGATCCATCTGCATTTTCCCAAATGTTATAGATCAGCTTAAAAATCAAATGCAGTGCCTTTGCAATGCTGTTACTACCCTCTTTCAAAATTCTACCATGTCCATCGGACCTGCCGAAAGCTTGCCGGATCAATATGGTCTAGTAAACGTTTAATATCTTTTACATCAAATTCAAATTCTGGCAAGTCTATTTGTTACATGCATACAAGAACTATTAGTCTCCAAACTATTATCTAATCTTTCCTCAGTAAACACTGAAGGAAAAATGAGCATTGAAAATGTTGACCAGCTCATATCAGAACTAACTCAGGGTACATAGAAGATTTTAATAGGACCTGTTGTCTGTTCACTTTAAATTTATAAGCTAAAAACTTCACTAGGTCATATTACTATTCCTTGCTAAGAAATTCAATTTCTGCCTCTCTTTGTACACTTTTTCCTTATTGACTGGTTGAAGTTCGCTTCTATTTTCCTATAATTTTCTAAATGTCTTTACACTATTACTACCCATGAATGTTTCACTTATCTAAACTTTTTCATTGAGTTTTGTCTTATCTCATATTCACAAACAGGTTTCTTTTCGCCACCCTAATGGGTTTATTTTTAAAACATTACATTTGAGATATTCATTCAAAAACTTCCAGCAAAAATGTTCTTACATGTTAACAGGTTTGGGTGGCTAAACTCACATCTAGATCAGTTATACAAAACATGTCTCGTAATTTGGTAAAAATCGCCATTAGAATCAGGTTGTTTCATATTAGCTTACAGGGGTAGGGTATGGTGTTGATGGTGGAGAATGGAAAAGTGGAGGAGTGCCCTACATCCGTAAAGAGGTTTGAAAACAGCGTAGATGAAGTAAGTTATCTGTTGTGGAATGAGACAGTCTAGTGTGGGAGTCCATATTAGATGGATAGCAGCTGGAACAAGTGTTGAGTTTAAATATTGAATCATATGTTGGGTAGTAAAGAGGACAGGATGATGCAGACTGCCATTTGGGGAAAGGTTTGTGGTAGCAGAAGATTATTGGTGCCATCATAATGTTGCGTGGATATGAGACCTTCTAAATCTTGGTGCACTTCAGGTCTTACACGCTGAGGTATTTTATTCTACCTGTACAGTATTGAGACTATGGTCTGGAATAAAGAGGTATAGATCTAAAGCAAAATGTGTTCAGATGGACAATCACTTGGATGTATTAGGTGTGAGAAGGGTGGTAAAAATAGATGAACGTATTAGGGTTGTTTTGTTGTGAAAAGGGGTAAATGAAGGCACGTTGAGATGGTTTTTGTCATGTGGAAATGATGAATTATAGTCGGTGGTAAAGCAGACGCATAGTGGTGAGTGTGCTTTGGAAATCGACCGACTGGGAGACAAAAGAAAGTGGATTGAGTCAGTAAAGAATGCCTGGAGGAGAGAAATGAGGTTTGGCACAGGCGAAAGAAAATTGTGCAGCAAGAGTGAATAGCGGTGTTTTTGTTAGGGTATGGTTTTGACCCCGCTAGGCCAAGGGGATAAACCTTACATATTGACGAAGATGTATAGTGAGGTCCGTCGCGGTCCCGTGACTCTAGGGTAGACTTTCTGACTGCGACGAGTTCTCACTAAAAGGAATAAAGGGGGTGGTAAGGCTGGGCTTTCTTTTGACTTGCTTCATATTCTTCTACTATTTTCTGTTTCCCTGTGCATATTTACATACTGCAGTCTTTAGGAAAGAAGGTGGGTGACGATGATATGATGATGATATATATATATATATATAAATATATATATATATATACTTTCTGTTATATATATATATATATATATATATATATGCTGCAACATATACCATATATATATATATATATATATATATATATATATGCATAGCCTCCTGAAGGCAAATGACATGGGCCTTCCAAATTTCACTGGAGTTCAGACTATTTCTGGAACAAGGTCAATTTATAGGCCCATATGTCATGATACAAGTCTTCACAGTTTGCTCAAGAGTTGAAAAAAAATGGATGAAATCTTTTGGACTTTTCAGTGGTATTTGTAGGATTGAGCATAGCGGTTAAGTCTGGTGTCAGAGAGTTGCAAGAGAAAGAATTATACCCTGTAGAAAGACGAGTCACACGAACTCTCCTCAAAGAATATATATATATATATATATATATATATATATATATATATATATATATAGAGAGAGAGAGATATATATATATATATATATATATATATATATATATATATATATATATATCTTCTCACTGCTATCTATATATATAGAGAGAGAGAGAGAGAGAGAGAGAATGAAAGAGACTTAAGGGTGTTAGTGGGAGTAGTGGAGTTGATAAAATGAAAAGAACTAGACTCTACATTATTAAGGCGAAGTTTGTGATTGGAATTACCCCAGATATGTCGTGTACTCATACTGGGGCTAACAATCACCCTATAGAGAGCAGCAATTGGGGTGGTTTTTGAAGAAGTTTCGACTCAGAAAAGCCAAAATCTTAGATTTAGACAAAATACTAAGATAATGCCAAGATTCAGAGGGAGACCTCTGTATGTATATGTATATATATATATATATATATATATATATATATATATTATATATCTATATAATTATATAAACATATATATATATTTTAAAATATATATATATATATGTAATATTATAACTATATATATATATATATATATATATATATGTATATATATATATTATATAATATATATAATAATATATATATATATATATATACTCTCTTATATACTGTATATATATATATATATATATATATATGTATATATATATATATACCGATTAATAATAATAATAATATATATATATATATATATCCAACATATATGTATAATAACCATATATATATATATATATATAATAATTAGTAATAATAATAATATAAAAATATGTAATAATATGTAATAATATATATGTATATGTATAATAATAATATGTATGTAATAATATATGTATATGTTATAACATATATATATATAATAATAATAATAATAATAATATATATAATAATAATAATAATAATATATATGTATATATATATAATAATTTAATAATATAATAATAATAATAATATATATATATATAGAAAAATAATATAATAATAATAATAATAACGTATAAATATATATATGTAATAATAATATGTATATATATAATATATATAATAATAATAATATATGTATATATAAATAATATGTAATAATAATAATAATAATAATAGTATAATATTTTTTTATTATATATAAATATGAAAGTTCCTATGTAAAAACACAATATGTATTATATAATAATATATCATATATATATATCATATCTATATATATAATATAATAATAACATATATATATATATATATATATATATATATAACTATATATATATGTACATATAACTCATATATATATATATAACATATATATATATATATATATATATATATATATATATATATATATATATATATATATATATATATATATATATAACATATATATATATATATATATATATATATATATATACTCTGCTATATATATATATATATATATATATATATAATATAGTTTTGTGAGGTGAATCTGAAGAGTGTAAGATATTATTTTTCAATTGGACAGATTTGGAGGTTCAAAAATTTACCTGACATTTTTGGAAGGTTTTGTGCACACTTTTACCACAGGTGAGTTTGAGTAAAAATTCATATTTAAAATTTTAAGACACCATATTTATAAGGTAATTTATAATTAAAACCTATGAACGCTTTAGAATAGCTTTCGTCTGTATTCCAGACCTCCTTCGGTTCCAGCGTTCTTAAGACTAAAGATTAATTTACTGAACAAATTACAAAGCAAATCGAATTTTTGGAGACGAGCACAGTCCCAATATACGGCAACAAGCGTCTGGCAACCATTGCACATAACTAGTGTTTTGATAGTTACAATACTAGATACATTGGCATTCCTCTTAAAAAAAACAAAAGCTAAATAAATTTCTTCTACTTTTCCAAAATAAACATATTGATTACAAATACATGTACAATTTATACCGTACATGGTTTTAATAAATTTGTGTTCCAGATTTTTTAACGGTGAAATTTGTAGGGGGATAATATATTTATTGGGACGTTTTTTATTTTTAAGGGATGCATATATTGGATTAGGTTGCATCTCCGACCCTTTGAAAAAGTAGAGAGAGATGCAGGAAATAGAAAAGAGATTATTTTTTGATTTTTTTGTGAATGTTTTTGATTAATTTAGAGTGTGTGTTGATTAAACGTTTTTGTAGATGATCTATTTTGCTTTCACCTTAATTGGTATTAAAGTTTTTTGTGGTTAATATGCTTAAGGATTCTATTACTTTCTATTTCAAAGGGTCGGAGATGCAACCTAATCCAATATATGCATCCCTTAAAAATTGAAAAAACGAAACTTCCCAATAAATATATTATCCCCTTACAAATTTCACCATTAAAAAATCTGGAATACAAATTTATTGAAACTATATAAGGTATAAATTGTACATGTATTTGTAATCAATATGTTTATTTTGGAAAAAATAGAAGAAATTTATTTAGTTTTTATTTTTTTAAGAGGAATGCCAATACATCTAATGAGTGGAATAGGTGTTGTTATCATCTAAGAGGGTGTTACATTTGTTAGTGTAATCAAGAGTGTAAGGAATTACTATATTATTCTCTTTGTTAGAGCGAGAGATCACAATATTTTTGTTTTTGAGAAGGGAGGAAAGAGCAGTATAGAATTTTTAGGACAAGTCTTAGAAGAAAGAGTATTAAGAATGTAAGAAGTTAATAAACCTTTAAAGTAGTCAAAGTTATATGAGTGTAAAGAATCAGCGTTTTTCCAAGTATCAAAATCTAAAAAGAATGTATAAATATATAATTTATAAATATAAATTTATTAGCTTGTAAGATGATAGGAATATAATTAATTTTAGACTTATCAAGTTAAGGATTGATATTATTATTTTCGTTAATTTCTATATAGAAGATACTGCCAAATAGTATAAGAAAGCAGAGTTATTATTATAAGGGCTTTTTGCGTTTTGTACTGTCGATCTTTAAACTTGTGATTGGGATTATCTTTTAATATTACTTATGAGTAAAACTCCTGCTTTTATCTTGAATTGTTTGCTATCCTGCACAGCGACCTGATTATTGGAAAATATTCTCATTGGAACTTGAGCTCAATATTCAGCAAGATATAAAGGATTTAATATAGTTCAAACCCCTAGACAACAGAAACTATTTATTGATACTGAACCCGCGTGTCTTCATCAAGAAATATCTCGACACGTTTTTGGGTGGCCTTGTCCGAGAAGGAATATAACTTAACATTATTTCTTCATCACACTTGCTGGATTCAGATACTCACCTCTCTTTTATTCTTCACGGTCTCTCTCCATTTTGTCGACATTAACAATGGACTACCAATCCTGGTGCCAGATGGCTAAAGAATTAGGCCTAAAAGGCAAAGAGTCTCTCGAATTCATCAAAGAAAGGGAGAAAGCTTACAAAGAAGAGAAGGCTGAAAGGTCTCAACTCAAAGAAAAGAGAAGCTAGAGAAAGGAATGCTCAACTCAAAAAAGGCTGAAAGGAATGCTCAACTTAAGAGAGAGGAAGCCCAACTCAAAAGAAGAAGACGACAGGAAAGCTGAAGAAGCCGAACGCACACGGGACTTTAGATTGGAAAAATACGACTGTCAAATCAGTCTCAGTTGTCCGTCCATTTAGCCACAGTATTATCTCCATCGACTAATGTTAAAGGAATTTTACCGAATAGCAGCGTTCGTCAGATCAATGGACAGAAATGGACACATACATCCACGTTTGAGAGAGCTATGCGACATCTTCAAATTGGGATCGCAGTTTATGGCCTCTTTATTTAAGTGCGCTTCTAACTGGACGTGCTTTGTCAGTTTATAGCAAGTTGCCTCCCAACTTAGCTAATGATTTTTCCAGCTTAAAGGAAGCCCTCCTTATTCAATTTAACATGACCGAAGATGGTTATAGGGCTAAGTTCAAGGAAGCCAAGCCCAAAGCAGATGAGGGCCCATTACAATTACTGAATCGGATTAAATCGTATCTTTCAAGATGGTGTGAACTCTCAAGTTTCAGCCAAGACTTTCAAGGTTTAACCGATCTTATGGTAGTTGATCAATTTCTCACCTGTTGCCCAAAAGACTTAGCTGTTCATCTAAGAGAGGTAGGACTCTCTAGTTTAAACGACATCGCTTCTCGCGCTGATAGATTTCTTCAAGCAAGGGGTAAGAACCTTTGTTCCAAAAGGGAAGACTTGAACCCTTATGTGACATCTGACAATAACGAGGAGATACAAAGTCATATTACTCAACCCCAACACACCAAAGTTTGTGGAATATGCCACAAAGGCGGCCACGATTCCAGCGCTTGTTATTCTGCCCAAAATGGAAACAACAGATTTCCTCGTAATCGGCATTATTATGATAATAGGTTTAACCGCGATAACAAGACAGCGGAGAAAAGATGGCACGCCCCAAGAAAAGAAATACACAATGTTGCCGTTACAATTGATAATTCCATTAATAAAGGGGATTTTGCAGCGGCATGTCAAATTGTGGAAGACGATGAGTGTGTTGACGTGAGCAAAATGGTAAAGGACGGCATGTTGCACGTCAATGGAAAATTAATCCCCGTTATATCCATGTCATGTCAGGATGATTCAAATGTCAGACATTCCCTCATGCCCGTAACGAATGGTTCTATAAATGGCGTTGATGTATCAGTACTTCGATACAGGGTGTAGTGGCGTGATTGCAAAAAAGAAGTTTGTGAAAAACCATCAATTCACAGGCAAGATCAGAAAGATGCTTCTAATTGATAACACCCTTAGGACAGCCCCTGAAGCAAGAATTTGGATTCGCACTCCGTTTTATACGGGGTACGTCAAAGCTTTATGTCTGAACGATGCGTTATATGATTTAACATTGGGAAATATCCGCTCTAGGTCCGGAGACAATAGGGTTCGGAAATGATGATAAAATTAATACCGACGTGGACACAACCATTGTCGAAGTTATTTATGAAGCTGAAAATGCTATTGAAAAAAATAATGATAAAATTAATACCGACGTGGACACAACCATTGTCGAAGTTATTTATGAAGCCGAAAATGCTATTGAAAAAAATAATGATAAAATTAATACCGACGTGGACACAACCATTGTCGAAGTTGTTTATGAAGCTGAAAAAGCTATTAAAAAAAATAATGATAAAATTGATGTCGGCAAAGACACATCCGTCGCCGAAATAACTCATGAAACTGAAACTGCTACAAAAGATAGTAAGACAGTGGAAAATTTGAATGGAAATCTCCCATTCCAAAATCAAGAAAACTCCTCAAATTCAAGCTGTTTTGAGGGCAGTGTTAATAAGACAATAAAGTCTGAGGTGACAGCGGTGATGCCTGAGGGTGTTAATAGTAGATTAGAGGGAAGAGTGTTCCAGTTAACACCAGTGGAAGGAGAATATGAAAGGAAGTCGAAAGAAGAGAAAAAGTCTCAAACTGAGGTGCCATCTGAAGATCAGTTGACCACTCCTTTGGAAAGTATTCAAGCTGAAAAGGATAATGCAAATGAAGTAGTACCTGAAGAAAATAAAGAGAAGGAGAAGGAACTTCAAAACCATGAGGAGAATGGTATAGTAGAGACTGCGGAAACAATCAATGATGCTCTTTCTTCTCCTCTCGCTCAAGAATCTCGTACAGTGGGAAAAGGTCATGAACTCTCTGTAGCTAACCAAGAGGAAGTTGCAGTGACTGCTCCCACTCCCTTTTCTCCACAAGGAGGTCCCAGGTCAGTTCATTCAGAGCATCCCCATTCTCCATCAGGAGCAGAAGATGCAAAGGATTATGCACCAACAAAATCTAGGACGTTTAAGCAGCCAAAGTCCAGACCAATGCGCCCTTGCCGCTTCTTTCTGGATGGCCAAGAGAACTGGCTTAGAGGAATGATCGAAGGCGATTTGGTGAAGAAGAACTTTGGAAGTAGAAAACTCCTAACCTTCGTAGAAACGAAAGAGTTTGCCATCTTGATTGCTTCCATTGCAATGTCGAAAGGTCAAGATGAAGAACAAAACGGACCAAACAGAGGAACGATCCCGAAGATCGAGGAAATAAGAAACCCTTCAGCGTGGATGAAAGCGATGGCACAGTTTAAATACCGAAGGAAAGATTTATTCT
>JABUQX010141564.1:0-22721 GCA_015478945.1 Trachelipus rathkii
CGTGTGCTTCGTTCATTAGATTGGGTGTTTATCGTTTTCGCATTTATCATTGAAACGCTTTCGCGTTTTCGTGCTGCCGCTAAATATATATATATATATATATATATATATATATATATATATATATATATATATATATATATATATATATATATATATATATATATATATATATATATATATATATATATTTATTGTGTTTATGTAGTGCTGTGTTTGGTGAAAGTGTGTGTGTTTTTCAAACTTTTTTTTTTTATTTAGAATTTTATTAAATCTTACTACTTTGATACCATTTTATCCGTTTTAGTAAAGTTCTACGTACGAGGTTTTAAAAGATAAGTCCTAGTTTTAACTTTTTTTCTTTTCTTTAAGTAATTGTGCTCGTAGATTTATTTTAAAGTTAATACTGTTTGTGAATTTTGAATTTCGTCTTCACAGTGTTTTAAATTAGATTTTTATTATTTTGGTACTTTAACTTTTAAATTTAGGTTTTAATGTTAAATCAATTTTATTTACTTTTTTTTATTCGTGAATTTGTAAGGGTGCAAGAGAACGTTAGTGTTTTTAACTTTAAGATTTTTCATATTTTTACATATTTACTATAAATACGATTTTAGCTTTTTAACATTTACGGTTTTAAATTTAGGTTTTAGTGTGTGAATAATTTTAACCTGATTTCACGTTTGTTTGTTTTTTTTTGTCTGTTTGTTTTTGTCTGCTTGTTTTGTGGTTGTTGGCATGCAAGATGGCAGATTTGCACAGGCGCAGGCTTACTATCGACTTTACTAACATCCGTGGCTTGCAATCTAATTCTGCATCCGTGGAACACCACCTCTCTAACTCTAATCCTAACCTTTTGCTCCTGTCTGAGACACAGATGGCTAGGAATTAATCCTCTAACTCGTTTAATATGTGTCCAACTACAACTTATTTCATAATTTCCGTCTAAAGGGTGGAGTATGTGCCTATGTTAACATAAACACTCCTGTAACACGTCTCGAGAATCTCGAATCTCCTAACTTCGATGTTCTGTGGCTTAAAATCTTTCTTCCTTCTACTACAATAATCTTGTGCTTCTGCTACTGTTCTCCTAACAGAACAGATTTTCACGCCTCTTTTGAATACCTTACTACTTCTCACGAGACTGTTATATCTTCTCATCCAAATACTGAGGTCCTCTATTTAGGGGATTTCAATGTACACAACACTGAATGGTTGGGGTCCTCTCATACTGATTTAGGTGGGGAGGAGGCCGAATCATTCAGCATTCTCAATCTGGAGCAACCAATTAAAGAACCCACACACATTCCGGATCGTCCCAACCAATTCTTGAACAACACACTTGACCTATGTTTCACCACTAGTCCTTCTCTCTATAAATACACCACCTTTGCTCCTGTTGGTAAATCTGACCACAACCTTATATCTCTTAATTTTAATACTTTCTGTCTCCAACAGCTCCATCTCCTGCCTACACGCGGTTTTCACGGCACTTTGTGATCGAGGCCGATTGAACCTTGCGTTTACTTCTACGCTACCTATAATTGGAATGACTGCTTTGTCTCTGGTGACGCTTCAACTTCTGCCGATAAATTGGGAGCTGTAATCGTTGATGGGATGAGCAGGTTCGTTCCTTCACACGAAACTAAATCTCCTCCTTGTCCGCCGGTTCGATGGTAGCTGTTCTCAGCCTTCAGGCTGAGGGCAGTGCATGTATCGAGTGGAAAAATTCTCGTTCTCTATCACTCTTGCTAATTTTCATTCTGCTAGAAATCGTTGCAGGATACTCTTCGACAGGCAAAAGCCACGGGCTTTCATCAAACAGAGGTGCCTTGGCATATTTGGTTCTCCTACTGATAAATCTTTCTGGCCTCTTGAAAAACATCTCTACCAACTTCTGTAAATCTGTCTTTCCTCCTCTTATTCGCTCTGATGGGTCTGTCTAATTCTCAACTGAAAAGGCCAATCTCCTTCAGCCTCCTATTTTCCTCTAACTCAACTCTGGACGATTCTTCCTTCTCCTTCTCCTTCTCCTCTCAGGTATCCTATGCCTTTGCCTGTGAATTACATTTGATTGGGTGCATGGGCTCCTGAAATCTACGAACATTAGGAAGGCGGGTGGCCCAGATGGCATTCCCTCCCCGAAGTTTTGAGAATTGTGCTTCAACGTGCTATCACCCTCCGTTTCAGCGCCCTCTATTCTCTATGTGTAATGCTAACACTTTCCCTCGAAGTCTTGGGAGCACGCACATGTCCAACCTATTCCGAAAAAAGGAAGCCCCTCGACCTTCTAACTATCGCCCTATAGCTCTTACTTGTATTCTATCTAAGATCTTTGAAACTCTTCTCAACTCTCATTTATTAGACCATCATCTGGGTCTCATTCTTCTTTCCGATCGCCAGTACGGCTTTCGGCTTTTCGAGGTCTACTGGCGATATACTTTCCTATCAAACTGATTTATGGTTTCCGCCCTTAGGAACTACGGAGAGACTTGGGTGGCGCTTGACATATCAAAGCATTTGACCGGGTATGGCACGCTGCTCTTTCTCAAGCTCCCCTCCTTTTGGGTTTCCTCCTTCTCTTTCCTTACTTATGTCTAGTTTTCTTTCAAATCGCTCAATATCGGCTGTGTTATTTGATGGGGCACGACTTCTTCTTCCTTTTCATCATAGTGGTGTTTCTCAGGGGTTCTGTCTATCTCCCACTTTATTCCTACTTTTCATTAATGATCTTCTCACCTGCACATCCTAACTCTATTCACTCATATACCGATGACTCGACCCTTCATTCTTCAACTCATTTCAATTCTGCTCCTTCTTTTACTTCTAAATTGCCTCTCGTCTTAATCTTTCCGATTCTATTCTCCCTGATCTGGATAATTTCCGGGTGGAGTCGTCTGAACCTTGTGAAATTCAATTCTTTAAGCTCAACTCCTACAAATCTCCCTCTCTAAGACACCTTCCTTAACTTTCTATCTCTTTCGACGGTTCTCTCGTCTCTCTGTTGACAATATAAACATCCTTAGCCTTAACATAAAAACAAAAAATGGCTTGGAAACCCTTACATCACAACGGTTGCTAGGTCGGCCTCAAAAGAAACTGGAGTTCTGTTTAGACTGCGAGACTTTTTTTCCTCTTCTCCAGTTGCTCCAGCTATACAAGGGCCTCATCGGCCCTTGTATGGCTGTTCTCACATCTGGGGGGCTCTGGTTTCGCCCCCGGCTTTTTGGATAGGGTCGAGTCAAAGGCCAAAGGCTTATAAACTATCCTGTACTTTCCGGTTCCCTTGACCCTTTATCTTTGCGGCGCGATGTTGGTGCTTTATCTCTTTTCTATAGGTACCGCAGCGGCAGGTGCTCGAGGAGCTTATTACTCGCGTACCTCCACCTTTACGTCGCCCTCGTAGAACTAGGGTGCTGTATCCACACATGAGTTTTGTGTTGATGTGGGTATCCAGGCTAGTTCGCTGCGGTGCTTCATTCTTTCCTACCACATCTGTTCTGTGGAATTCTCTTCCATCTTCTGTGTTTCCTGCTGAATTTAATCTCCCCACTTCAAAGCCTGCGTCTGTGCTCATTGCGTAATTTACTTTAGTTGTTGACTTCTGAGGCGTGCAACACCCCCTCCTTGAATAATAGGGCTCTGCCGTGAGTGGTGGTGGTGGTGACAGCTGTAAAAAAAAAAAAAAAAAAAAAAATATATATATATATATATACTTATATATATATATATATATATATATATATATATATATATGAACGTAAGTGTACTTTTATGTTCGAAAATCAGTATATATATATATATATATATGTCTCTATATGCATATATATATATATATACTTCTTATAATTTATATATATATATATATATATATATATATATATATATATATATATATATATATATATATATATATTTATATATATATATATATATATATAACCCACTACTCTCTCTCTCTCTCTCTTTTTATTTATATATATATATATATATATATATATATATATATATATATGCTATATATATATATTAGTATGTAGTCATATTAATAATAGCCTGTACCAACTTGCTCAGCTGTGCATAACAATGTGTAATATGTATATGCTGTAATATATGTAATAACCTTGTATAAATAACAAGAGAATAATATTATACAAATGTGGTATACAAACAAAGAACCAATAACATATGTATATATGTAATGTATATATATATACGGTTGTAATAATTATAATAATAATATCAATAATAATAATATAATAATAATATGTATGAAATGTATAAATATATGTAATATATTAACATAATAATATATAATAATAGATATAATAATAAAAATATAATAATAAGTAATCAATAAAATCATGCAGATGGATTATATACAATTACATCAGTAACAATATGCAGATATATAGTAATAATAATGTATATAATAGGTATGTGCTAATATAATAATGATAAAACATACGCATAATAGGATGCCATGAAAACTATGTATCATAACCCCATATATTTTTTTATAATATGTATAATATATATAATATATATATATATATATGTATAATATGTAATATATGTATAGCTAGCATCTTCTTTCTTCTTCTATAATAATAATAATAATAATAATAATAATAATAATATATGTTTATATATGTATATAATAATAATAATAATAATAATATATAATAATAATATATATATATCTTCTTTATAATATAATAATAATATATATATATATATATAATAATAATATATATATATATAATAATAATAATAATAATAATAATAATATATATATATATATATATTACTGTATAGATTTCTTTCCACATTTCCTTCTTTTGTTGATTAAAGTCGCCTAAGAAACCACATTGATAACGCTGCCAAACGAAAGACGTCTGAAAACATTTTATTATTATTATTATTATTATTATTATTATTATTATTATTATTATTATTATTATTATTATTATTATTATTATTATTATTATTATTATTATTATTATTATTATCTTCAAAATTTCACTTCTTTTATTTCGTTCAGCCTTAACAGTTTTTGAATTAAACTTACATTACCTGTAAATTTAGAATTAAAAACATTTTCAGTGAAATATTAAATATTTTTCAATAGAATTGCACATTTCAATTTATTCGTGATTTATTTGTTTAAAGTGTTTAACAAGTTTTAATTTATGAAAATTTTAAATTTATATCATGTGTTAAATTCAAAAGGTCTTACTTAAGAATCTACAAACATAAATTTGAATATAAAACTAATAAGGCTGTAAAATAATTATAAGAAACAAGAAACCACAAGTACATTATGCAGTGATCTTTTCATATTGCCCTATTCTGAAGTTATTTTGTTTGAAAGATTTGTTTGAAGATCTTCGGATATGTTTGTAAACAATTTCTATCTGATTTTGACGAATCATACAGCAAAAGAAAGAACTGGCCCAACCATTTCCAAACCTGCAATAAAATCGACAATTTTATATGACCTCATTCAATTCGTTATGACATTTATTTTGGCCATAGATATTTGAAATCAGACAATGTAGAAAGAATTTAGAAAATAATTTTTTATTTATTTATTTATTTATTTATTTTTGTTACAATTTTTTTTAGGTAGTTGAATGATGACCAAATTTTGATATCACAAAAAAATTTAAAATGCTCAAAAGACCTCCAAACTTTCAGATATTCCGGGGTCATTTTGGTCGTTTATATATATATATATTTTTTTTTATAATTACACAATATTTGGGTATATGAATTGCCCACTTTAATGGTCTAAAATTTTAAAAATCCATTTCTTCATAGCATACCGAAATTTTAAAAATTTTCGAAGAAAAAGCACTATGGAAAAATTCCTTTCCTACAAAAAACAAAGCACTATGTTTGAAGTTTCCAATGCCCACTTTGATAATCATTTTAAGACACTCCGCTCTAAAGCAAAAAAAAAAAAAAAAAAAAAAAAAAAAAAGAAAAAAAATCAAATTTTCAAATTGCTATAAAATTGTATCAAAAACAGATATCAAAGAACCTGAATAATATATATTTTTTCTAATTTCGTTTTAGATTGAAATTCCATTGTTGGATTTCAATTATCTTCTTCCAGAAAAATGTTAAATTGAACGAGGTCATATAAAAAGTTGGAGATGGGGATAATTTTCTCTGCTGGACTGATTGTAATTTTTTTCAGATTTAAAAGTGATTGAGAGAGATCTTTCTTTTGCCATAGAATCCATCATCATCAGATAAAAATAATTCTAGGAATGATTTCTGTCAGAAGTCGGAAATGACGATAACGATTGTTTAACTAAATCGTTTTTAAATCTGGTTGCGGATTTGGAAATGTTTGGGTTAGATCTTTCTTTTGACCTTGTCCAATCAAAACTGGGTGAAAATTTGAAAATGTCCGCCTACCCTTGGGTTTGTTCCGGCGCAATGTATGATGAAAATAAATGATGAATGGATGCGTAAATGCGCCGATGTAACGATTTTAAACCTTTTAGAATGAAAGTGAACATATATTACTTATTACAATATAGAATATTCTTTAACAAAGGTTCAGTTCACTCAATGTATTTAATAAATTTCTACAGTTTTGAAATGAAGGAATGATCTAAAACTAACTCATGAAAGGAACAAATAACCTAAATTATTTAAATAATAAGAAGGAGGGAAATTTACAGTAGTATAGGTGCTTAATGAACACAGAAAGGCTGAAAAGAAGTTGAAAGTGAGTTTAGTACCACGGACCAGAGCATTTCCACCAAAGCAACGGAGTAAATCCCTGATAACAGTATGCACTGTTAAATCTGCTATTTTCGAACTGTTCTCCACAGGAGATTAGAAAATTTAGAAATTGCTTTGTAGTGTCATAAAACCTGAATATCTATGATGGAACATTAAAACCTTGTTCTCTTTCTATTTAGAATGGTATTTAACCTGAACTGCCGCCCCATCAGCTTGCTCATTACCCAAAACCCCCACGTGAGAGGGAACCCAACATAACTGCAGAACTTTCCGACGGGCATGGAGTATGCACAAGAAGAATTGCATGATAGAAACCAAGGGATTCCTAGGGGACGGTCGTTGAATTGCGAGAAACGCTCACTGAGAGTCGGAAAAGATGGTGACGTGGTCAGCTTCGTCAAGAATGAGAACTTTAGAAATGTCAAGAAGCAGTACCACCAGCTCTGCCGTAAAGACAGAAAAGCAGGAAGGCAGAATAAGGGACAGAGTGCTGTCAGGAAATACAGCCGATGCTCCCACCCCATCGTAGGTCTTGGAGCCATCAGTAAAGACAGCTATCGAGGCTGCGTGACTTGGCTGGTGGGAGAAGATGGCATTGAGGAGGGAAGGGTAATCAGACTTAGACGATGACCACATCTTTCTGCATTCCTGGGGGGATGTGACAATGGATCGGTGTAATGATCATAAGAGTAAAGAAAACAGCTCGAAGTGGAATCCGGAGGTATTCAAATACATCTGTCACTACCGAAACAAACGACCAAAATGGCGGGCGAAATACCACCGTATCAAAGACGGAAATCAGAACTGAGGGAGTAGGAGTTCATAGTCGGACGTATAGGGAAAACATGAGATGTTCCCTCCTCAGAGACAGAGGCATAACACCAGCCTCCACCTCAAGGCTCTCCTTAGGTGAAGAACGGAAAGCCCCCGACGCAATACGAAGACCCTCATTTTGGATGGGGTTTAGGAGGAGTGAGTAAGAACGAGAAGTCTGGCCATATATGGCACATCCGTAGTCCAACCTTGATCTCACCAAGGCGATATAAAGCCTGAGCTGAATCCCTCTGCCAGCGCCCTAGGTTATAGAAGTGAGGTGACGAAGAAGATCCAGTGGTCGGTGGCAGCTGGTTTTCAGTTGCTGGATATGTGGAAGATAGGACAATCGCTCATCAAAAATCATGCTAAAAAATCTAACATGCGGTTCGAATGTAACGTGAGAGTCGTAAAGAACCAACGATAGGGGAGGCTCTTCCCTGCCGCCCCGTCGGTTTATTCGGCTGAAAAGGACAGCTTTAGTTTTATTTGCGTGGGGAACAAAAAGCCCTTGCATCGCACCAAGTGGACAGTTTATCAATAGTCAGTTGCAAATGGCACACCATGTATGAGAACCTGACTCCAGTGATGTATATTGTCAGGTCATCCACAAAAAGGGAACATCGGACAGCACATCATTGAATCCCAGTACGAAGGGGATCACACTAAGGACACTACTCTGCGGTACTCCCTCTTCCATAAGAAATACTCTAGAGCAGTGATTTTCAAACTTTTTAGGTTCAAGGCACCCATAGTTCATCAAGAATTATTGGCGGCACACATATACTATCATATACTGCTGCATATATATATAACGCCTGCTGCCAACGCAGCCCGCCTCTTGCCGCCATATAGCATATGCCATATATAACAACATATGCTGCTGTATAGCCAGCAACCTTAGCTGCTGCTATCGCGCTGCTGCTACGCGCCATAACTGCTGCTTATGTATAATAATATGCCATAGCCAACCTTAACTAGCAACAACAGCAACCAACAGCAACCGCCCGCCACCGCCACGCGCCGCCCGCGCCACACTGCACGCGCCATCGCATATGCCTGCTGCTTCCCTACTATATATATATATAACGCCATATATTTGCGCCACTCTCTGATGTTAATAAATATGTATATAACAACAACATATACCCATATATACCTACCATACCATATAATTTGTTCTCCAGAAATCTCTTATATGCAATAGAAGTTGCAAAATGAATATTATAGTGTTCTTTTTGAGCAATTATTTCCTTGAACTGAGAAGACATTTCGTTAAGGCATGGCACCGCAGTACAACTCGCGGCAGGGTGCCGCCACGCAGTTTGAAAACCACTGCTCTAGAGAATACAGAGTTGCACCGTACCTGAAAGGATGTGTTGGTCATCAGGTTCTGGAGAAAAAGGGGAAGCTGACCCCGCAAGCCCAAGGAATGAAGCATTTGGAAGACCTCCAATTTCAATGTGGAATCATAAGCCTTCTCAAGGTCAAAGAAAACCTCCAATACTTGTTTGTTGTTTGAAAAAGCTCCCCGAATGTCATGATCTAAGCGAAGAAGCGGGTCGAGAGTAGAGCGGTGTTTCCTAAAACCAAACTGGCGAGGAGAGAAAGCCAGGATTTTTATTGAGTCGGGACAAGGCTGTTGGCAATCATTTTTTTCATCAGTTTGTATGTGTGGCATGTCAATGAAATAGGGTGGTTGTTAGTTGTCAAATTCGGGTCTTTTCTCGATCTGGGAATGGGGACGATGTGCGCCGTTTGACAAACGGGTGGAAAAATATTCTCCATCCAGATGCAGTTGTACAAGTTGAGAAGAAAAGTTGAGGTTAACTGGTGGAGGTGGCGATCATCTGGTAAGAGACATCGTCGCCCCAACACTTCCATACTTACCCCGAGAGCCTTCCGGAATTCCGCCTTCGTAAAAAGGTGGTTATAAGGAGGATCATCGCCAGGAAGGGAGTGGAGAAGTTCCAACGACGTATCAACAGGAGATATGAAAGGAATGGTTCCTCGTATCTGAGCCCACCAGGGCGATCGTGCGTGAGCGCTGACAGTACGCCGCGCTCAGTGCGCTGACCACGTCCGACCACGTCCGGGCCGTGTACCAGAGCTGCCAGGGAATCAGTGTAGTGTTTTTCAGGGAGATTTTCAGAGCAACCTGTGACTGACAGGTGGGTGAAGATGACGGTAGAGACGGAGGTACCAAAGTATTGTCTCCTGCTCCTTCTGTTAATGCGACGATTTTGAGCAGCAGTGGCCTTAAATAAGATCAGATTTGACTGGGATGGTAAGTTTGTACGATCTATAAAGTTTTCGTTTTTCTCGATTGGACTGTGCACACTCCCAAGACCACCACGGCGTAGTAGAATGATGACACTGCTGTGAGTGAGGAATACTAGTCTCAGCAGCACCAAGAATAGTAGTCTGGAAAAACTTGAAAGCCGAAACAGGCGTCGGAAAGGTGTCAAGCGCGGGGAGGAAAGACATTTCCGTAGCCTGCAACACAGTCCAGTCTGCGCGGTCATATCTCCATGGCGAGTACCAGGGTTGCGAAGGGGTGGAGCTAAAAGAAAATTAAAAAGATGTGACAAAAATTGGATAATGGTTACTCTCACAGAGGAAAAATGACCTCTCCCATAAATAGGTGTCTATGATGGAATAGAGCATGAGATATCTACGCAAGAGCTAGAGGAACAAATATCAAACGTTCATGGGTTGTGCCAGACCCAGTGTTCAAAGCATCCCAGAAGAGCTGCACGAACAATCAAGCATTCTTCTGTTTCTTCTTTATTCTTTTCTCCTTCTTCTTCTTTTTCGCATCCTTCTTTTGATTTAGTAGTTTTTTTTTCATCTTTTTCTTCAGTGCTCATTATTATTTTCTCTTTTTTTTTTTATTATAATTGTTCTTTTTATTATTATTATTATTATTATTATTATTATTATTATTATTATTATTATTATTATTATTATTATTATTATTATTATTATTATTATTATTATTATTATTATTATATATATCTACATATATATATATATTCACACTCTCCTATATATATATATATATATATATATATATATATATATATATTATATATATATATATCTGCTGCCTGCCATACCATACCTGCACTCTCTCACCATATATATATATATATACTATATATATATATATATATATATATATATATATATAAAAGCTGTTCTGTTTGTAACGAACCTTTAATTTCTGCTACTAAATGACTGACTTTTGTTTTTAGCGAATATATGTAAATCTGGAAGCATTGATTGACATGGTAGCGGTCAATGTTGAATTTAAATTGTTATTTATTTTTCAATTTACGATGTTATCTTCATTTATATTTGTTAATATTGAGCTGGAAACTAATAGTGATGTCAATGTTTGAAACAATTTGTGTTTATAAGTTGTTCCAAGCATTGTCATCACTCTTGATGCTAAATTCTTCATATTTGGGTAATCCTTTTTAGAAAAAATTGCGAGACTCAAAATCAAGTTCAGAAAATTTATTTGCAAAATTCTGGGCCACTTTGGAAGACCTCGAGAGCCGAATTTTTCGACACTCCTGTCCTACAGGCTTTTTAATTTATATGTGAGATTCCCAGTAATAATTATTACTGTATTTTCCTATTATTAGGTAGAACTCACACCTTGGTTAGGTTATCCATCTATCATTATACTTCTAAAGCTAAGTAAGTTGAAGGAGATGGGCAAATCGTCTCGACCAAAGATTTGTTTCAATCGAAAATTTGCTGGAACTGGATCTGACATTCTCTTGTTAATGAGGGTCTACTCATAAAGAGAAATACATTTGGAATCTTGTCATGGTTAAGAGGATACTGAATTACCCAGCAAACTGAATATGAAGAACATAATTTACTCTTTTTTATAGTCTTGAAAGTCTGCCTTGACAATAAGATTTTACGAAATGCAAAAGTAAACACCACAACTCAATAATTGATTTTCTTCAGATCATAATAAAACTTTCTATTGTTCAAAATATTTTTTCTTTTTCTTTTATACTTATTAATTTATGAACTGGCTGCTCATTAATTTTAAAACACTTTTCTTATTGATTTATTTCTATTTAATTACATCGTAAAAATAATTTTTGTTTCCTTCCAACACGTACGAACACTAAATATATGAAATTGGGAAAATAGTGCTCTGTTGAAAACACAGGTAAGGGGCAGGACTGAATTATTGGGATAGGATTTACAAGCACAAGAAGAAAAATAATAGAGAGAATGTGACTAAAAAAACAAAAGGAAATGTAGTTGAAATAAATAACGATAATATTGCATTAGAAAATTGAAAAAATTATATGTGAACATAAAAGTAACTGGAGGTAAAGAATTCCTAAATTTAATACACAATAACGAAATGAGTTAAATTGAACAAAAGATGAACAGAGTATTTGATCATCTAAGAAAAAATTAGGCATTAGAGGTGGAGGTGGAAAAAGGAAAGCATTTTCATTTGAAGAATAGGACACGATGTTAAAAAAAAACTTGGAAGAACATCTAGAGAGAATAAATTATTGAAAATTGAGAAAGAGGGATGGAGTTTTGAAGCGAAAACGAGGTTCTGAAAATATAATAGAATTCTCTAATGTGAAAGGAAATGACAAACTATTTAATGCTGAACTGAGGTTTAAATTTATTTTTGTTTTACGAACATTTCAATTTGCCAAAACTTCCAAAACAACTTTGAAAATTTTGGCGTTGCTTCTTATTGAAATGAATAAAAATAAATGAGTTATAAAACTTCAATAAATGTAATAGGTTTATTACAATTAACAATTTTAACAATTTTTCTGGTAGAGTAAAAAATTTCAAAAATGAAAGTCTGCTCTATTTTTTTAAATATTCATCAGTGTTTTTAAAATGAAACTATGAGTAAAATTTAAAAAGTTGCTCAACTTTTATTTAGACATTTTTCTACATATCGAATCAATTGACCTCTGAGCCATATCCAATTTGAAGCAGCCATCACAATGCCTTTCAAAAAAAGGAAAATTGTTTGGTATATAAAAAAAGCTTTCTAAATAAAAGATATGAGACTCGTCCAATTCAATCTGATCTGAAAATTTCATAAAAATTGGATTAACATTAAAAAAAATAGATATTTTTTAAATTTGGCAATTTTCACCCTGTTTCAGTTAATAAAAAAATATCTACACCGAGATATTTTTTATTTTTGGATATTGTATCGATGAGCTAAAGAAGCATAAATCTAAAACTTCTATCTAATATACATCTAAATCTGATGGTTATTTTTCAAGATACATCCACTCAAAAATGGAAATTCATATTGGGAATGTCAATGGTTAAGTACACAGAAAAATGTTCTGAATCATAGTTCTGAAATTCGAACAGTTAAATGTACTCCGAAACTCACCCCCTCCCTCAAAAAGCTGAATGAATTGTAAATTGTAAAAATAATCAGAATTAATTTTTAATTTTGATAATTTTTTACTCAAACATTTGACCTGTTAATCGCATTTTGCATGTATTGTTTTATGAATCTTTGTCCATCATATTATTATGAATACTTATGTAGTAAATTACATTATGCTTAAAGAAAGGAATCTCTTACATAATCATATTAAACAAATTACCATAGGTAAATTTATTAAGAATTTAAAGGTTCATAAATTTCGACATCAGATACACTTTAAATTTTAGAAACGTACAAGATTTGTTAAAAGAACATTTCAACAAAAACAAAGAAAATCCCCAATTGTACATCCACTACATGTATAACTGTATAAACTACTATTTCTTTCGGTTATTTATATACGTAATTAGAGTAAATATTTCTAAAGCTAATAAATGGATTATTCTGCATGAAACTAAATACTTAGATATTTAAGGAAAAAAAATCGATTCCTTTTATATATATATATATATATATATATATATATATACTATATAAACCTACATTTGACTCATAACATATATATATGCCATATATATATACCGCATATATAATATGCTGCTGCTGCTACTCACCTCCTTACTCTCTTTCACCATATATATATATATATATATATATATATATATAATGGCTGACTGAGCCGGATATCAAAAGATATCCGGCCGAAGCAGGAGCTTTTTGAAATAGCAGGATATCCGGCTAGAGCTGGGCCGGATATTGTACCATATATATATATATATATATATATATATATATATATATATATATATATATATATATATATATATATATATATATATATAATAACGCTCTTATATATATATATATATATATATATCAGTGGCACGTTGTGTCAAAAAGGTGGCTCTGAGGCTCAGCTTACCCAAATATTTTCATATGTAATTTTTCCATAAAAGGACTGATGACGTATATAATCAAATGCCTAATAACGCATTTCATTGTGGACTTTCATTTATTTAAATGAAGTGAATTTTGTTATTATAGGCAAATAGTGAAAAGAACATTGAGGCTACAAATAGCTCTCGCCTCACTCATCCTCTCTGCTAGAGAGGAGAGAGAGAGAGAGAAGAGAGAGGAGAGAGAGAGAGAGAGAGAGAGAGAGAGAGAGAGAGACGGTCGAGGTCTTCTCCTGATTCAGAATGAACTCTTGCTTTCTCTTCCATTTGCCCTTATCGCTTAGATCATTTTAAAACAATATATATATATATATATATATAGCTTATAATAACTACTAAATTTCACATAGCACCAGCATCTTTAACATGTATATATAGCCAATAATAATATATAGCAACAATAGTAATATAATAATAATATATGTATATATATAATAATAACATCTATAATATCATATTGTAACCAGCATATATATATATATTATAATAATAATAATATGTAATAGCTATAATAATATAATAATAATAGCATAATATATATATGTATATGGTGTAATAATAATATAGCAATATTATCTTAACTTCTAAATCTAATAATAATATCTGTAATAATAATAGCAGTATTATATAATATAATAATAATAACCAATAATAATAACATAATATTGTAATATAATAATAATAATAATAATATATATAACAATATATAGAAATTTTTAAAACAAATATATATAATAATAATAATAATATATATATATGTAATAATATATATGTAATATATATAGCAATATAACTAATATAATATATATATATATATATAATATGTATAATAATAATAACAATAATAATAATATATATAACAATAATAAATCATATATCATGTAACAACAATAATAATAATATGCATATATGTATAATATATAATATTATGTAATAATATATAATAATAATATAGCATAATATATATATATATACAGCAGCCATAATAACAACAATAACAACAGCAACAACAATAATATATGTGCTAGCCAATATGCCATGTACCAATATATATATATATATAACTATATATATAATATTTCCTGTTGCGCTATAGGAATCAGTTTTTTTTTTTTTACTAGATCGTTAGGATATGTATTTATTAACATTATGTAGTGAACATTGCTATTAAAGATACAAACATAAATATAAATTTCTGAAACTTTCGTATTAATAAAATTTGGCTGTGAATGTAATTATAGCGACACCAATTAATTTTTATGAAACTCATGAAATGCTTGAAATAATAATCTGCAAATTAAGAAAAACTTAAACAATAGTTTGAAAAATTAACCTGGAAAATGTTAAAAGTCTCCTAATTTCAAATATATAACATATATATATATATATATATATATATATATATATATATATATATATATATATATATACATTTTTATGTATATCTTCATTTTTTTAAAACTATAACTCAATATATATATATATATATATGCTATATCTTCTATATATGTATATAGTATATATCTGTGTTTTATATCTATATACACTTTTAGCTAAAAACATATAATAATAATAATAACCAATATAATAATAGTATAATATATATATATATATATATATATATATATATATTAACTTAATATATATATATATATATATATAATAGTTCAACGGTCATATTTAATATATAAAAATTAAAGGAAAATATATATATATATAACCAATAATATATATATATTTGTATATGTCGAATATATATATGTATAGTAACCATATATATCTACTCCCATAACTCATATATATACCTTTCATATGTATATAATAGCAACAATAACCTTATACTGCTGCTAATATATATATATCAAACAATCATGATTTTTTTGTAAATGATTGACAAACTATCTATTCTTTTACAAAAATACCAAACCAAAAATCAAATGTCCATTGGTTAAAAGCTCAGGTTACAACCGTGATATATATATATATATATATATATATATATATATATATATATATATAGCAACTAACATATATATATATATATAACTTAACACCTTAATAACAACAATATATACTTCTTCTTCTTGCTGCTATATATATATATATATATATATATATATATATATATATTACTGAAAACTTCATTCTTTTCTTTTATTTTTAGAGAGGGCAATAATTTTGGTTCATTAATGCATATTATACTATGTGTATACAAGGAGAAACAAATTTTATGTTTATTACAACTTTAAATATATATATATATATATATATAATAATATATGTATATATATATATATATGTAATGTATACTATATATAATATAACATATATAATATAATAACATATGTATACTTATATATATAATATATAATAAATAACAATATATAGCATAATAATAATATATATGTATATATATATATATATATATAACAACATAATATATAAATATAACAACAATAATAATATATGTATATATATATATATGTAATAATAATAATAACAATAACAATATTAATATATATATGTATAATATAAATATAACATATAATAATATATATATTACTACTAAGTCTACAATATATTACCAATTATAATATATATATATATATATATTATTTGTAGGCTTCATGAAAATTTCGGGGGTAGGGGGGGTGTCTCGGAACCCTACAAACCCTCCACCCTGTATTGATGTAAATAATTACTTTAACCTACTTTCAATTTTTTTAATAAAATAATTCTGGAAATGGTGAACGTGAGGGTCAGTCTATATGGATTAATTTAAGTTGTGAGAAAATGTGTCATCGGTAACATTTTCGTGTATAAAGTTGGTGCACTCAGATTCTTGGAAATTAATGTAGAATTAGGTTAACCATGGGAATGCGGAAAACAATTTCATTCCTTATATTTGAATTCGGTCATTACCTTTGATGATCCAATAAAAAGTTGTTCAATAATTCTTAACTTGATTTCTGTTCCGAAAATTATAGTTAGTGTTCAGAAGTTCAGTAAATATTCCGAATTCTCGTACACATACGATTACGTAGGTTAACAACTCCATAAAATTTGCCAAAAAAAATCTTATCGATTTATGTAATTTTAAACTACCGACCTATAAACGTTTTATTACTGATTTTTTTATTTTTATTTGAGGTCGCCATTATTCAGGATCAATGAGTTAAATTCTTACAACGGGCGATTGACGAAATACTTAAACTGCCTAATTCTACAGGCACATTTTGAATGGATACTTCAGAACAGTTTATTATTAGCTGTTAACTTTATACTGTTGCCTACTTTAGTATGAAAATATTTTCAGTTCTAATATAAATATATATATATATAATATATATATAAATATATATATATATATATATATATATATATATATATATATATATATATATATATATATATATACTATATATCTTTCTTTCTTTCATTATATATATATAAATCAGTTAATATATATAAAATATATATAAATAAGTTAACACAACAACACATGATATATATATATATATAATAAGTAATAATAATATATGTAATAATATATGTATATAACTATATATAATAATATATATATAATAATATAACCTTAATAATATAATAATATATATATATATATAACATATAGCAACCTTCTATATATACTGCGCAATAATATATATAACATATATATAATAACATAATAAACAATAATAGCAACAATAATAATAATATATATATGGTCAGCGTTAGTATTTCCGTCATATGTATCTTAAAAACTATTGATATTTGACATGGAAGGCAGATACATTGGTAAGAGCAAGATCAAATTTTAATGCGAAAAAAAAAAAAAAAAAAAAAAAAAAAAAATCTCAAAACTACAATAGCTACAGCGAGAATATTTTGGAATCCTGGTAAAATTTCACATAGGAAAATGTAAAAAAAAGAGCAAAAAAATAAAAATTATTGTTAATAATTATAGTAATATGATTAAAAGACTATTGAGACCTTTTATTGGTTTCCTCGTTAAAATAAATGGGCTTTCTAGTAAATTTTGTTTTGTTTTTACTAAAAATTACCCCAAGGGTATACCGCACCGATGGCGGGAGTCCGGGGTCTCTCGGCCTTTCGGGAACTACGGGGTGGGACTAATTCCCCCTCCGGGGAGGGGGGTCTCTCTTTGGTATTTGGGTGTCGCAGGGGGTTCCTCCACCCCCTCCCTACGGGGTATGGAAAACGTCCCCCTATGTTCCCCGTCGGCTCGAGGTATTCTTTAGTTATAAAAAGCAAAATTTAATAGAAGAATCTATTTATTTTAACGAGAAATAAGGTCTCTACTCTAAATCGGCCTTCTAATCATATTACTATAATTATTAACAATATTTTTTTTTATTATTATTATTTTTTACATTTTTCTTATGTGAAATTTTACCAGGATTCCAAAAATTTTTTCCTAATGCAGCAGTTAATTTAGCTTGAGAAACCTTATATATATATTTTTTTTTTTTTTTTACATTTTCCATAAAGTGGACCAGCATCCAGCAATGTATTCAGTTTTACTGTAGCATTAATAGTTTTTAAAGATTACATATTACGGAAATACTAAACGCTTTAAATATATATATATATATATATATATATATATATATATATATATACTATATATATATATAATATGTGTATATATATATGTATATAACATTAATAATAATGTATATATACACTATACATATATACTATTCTGCTCTTTATAACAGTAATATGTAGTAATGTATATATGTAATAATAATACCAACAACCAATACTCCAATAGAAATCTACAAATGTAACATCCAAATATACATGTAATATATATATATATGGATATATTAGCAACAATAATATTTACTTATAGCAGCATAATATCTTCTTCCAACATAACTAATAACCAATATGCCAGCATACATATACCAATATGTACTCATATACCAATAATAATATATAATAATAATAACCAACAATAACAATAATAACATAATATGCATGTAATATGTAATAATAATATGACAACAATAGCAACAACAATAATAATATGTAATATATAATATATATATACTGTATATGTAGCATATATATATATATAACCTTATAATATATATATATATATATATATATATATATATATATATATATATATATATATATATGTAAGCCGTTTAATTATACATGCGTTCGCCATAATGGATCTTTCCGTTTTGTGGAAACAAGATATCGATTGTCATATCGATTTCGATATGCCCTAACCTAATATATTATGAGACATATATATATATATATATATATATCTATATATATATATATATATATATATTAACATATATATATATATATATATATAACTCTTATATATACTATCTTTATATATATATATATATATATATATATATTAAACTTTTGTTCTATAAAAAAAAAGGTAGTTAACCGATATATATCCAGAACGAAGATATAATCGATTTTTCGATTATTTCAAGGCTTAGTGCGACAAGGTTGCCAATAACAGTTTTTATTTTTTTAACTAAGGGAATACCAAGATTAAATAGCAAAGATGGAAAGGAGTCAGGGTCTCTCGGCCTCAGCAGGGGACAGCGACGGTCCCCCAATCTGTCCCTCCGTCGGCTCGCAGCCCCTTAAAAATATATAAAAAAATGAAAAAAAAATTACCATTATACAAAATTAACATGATAAAAAAAGCAAACTTGTGGAAACTCTCGCTATCTTTCTATTGGAGTTTTTAGCTAACACGTGACACTGATGGGCTGCGCACGAGCAGAGTTCTGCGATTTTCGAAATCATGCCACTTTATGTAACTTCCTTAAAGGAGTGGTGCCTATATATATATATATATATATACTTTATATATAACAACATAATAATATATATATAATATATATATATATATATATATATATATATATAACTGCCTAATATATATATATATATATATATATATATATATATATATATATATATATATATATATATATACATATAGGCACTTATCCTTTAAAAGGAAGTTACATAAAGTGACGATATCGCAGGGCTTCTAACCGTCTATACAGTGTCACGTGTTAACCATAATAGAAGATGCAGGATTTACAAAGTATGTTAATTCACATAATAAATACAAAATTTTTATGCGCCATTTTTAAGGGGCTCGAGCCGACGGAGGGACCCCGTCGTCCCGCTGGGCCGAGAACCTGACTCTTCATCTTTACTTCTATTTAATCTTGGGGTATTCCTTTAGTTAAAAATTATTTATTGGCGGCTTGTCGCACTATTGCGCCGGTAATCGAGAAAAAATCGATTTCATTGTTCGTTCGATATATATCGGTTAACTACCTTTTAAAGGACGAGAGTTCCTATAGCATATATATATATATATATATATATATATATATATATATATATATATATATATTTGCCATAAGGCTGTCGCTAGGGATGTTGCTTCGGTATACGTGATGAACGATGTGATCGATTTTTCGGTGTTCAAGGCAATAGAACACGTCAAAGTTGCCAACCCAACAATTTTTGGCAAAGGAATACCCAGATATTGCAAAGATGGAGAGAGTCAGAATCTCGACGCGCCAGTGAGTTGACGGTAAATCGTCCCCCATCTGTCCACCAAACCGAGCCCCTTAAAAAAAAAAAAGAAAAAAAAGTATATAATATAAATACGATATAGTGTACAAAAAGTTCCAATTGAAATACAGTTTTTGGTAAACGAAAATATAAAAGAGAACGAATGGCGAATGGTGAAAAGTCGATGGGTCATAGGAGATATAGATAAAGAGGATCAGATAAATGTTTTTTAGAATGAGCAGGGGTAGTGAAATGATAATGAAAGTAATAAAAGCCAAAACAACATTATGACAGATGAGTGGAAAGGCTACAATTGTTTAAAGGAGAAAGAATTTATTCTTAACAGTTAATAACCTAACGTAAAATAAGTTAACACAACTTAACATAACGTAACTTAACAAACAAGCCTAAGCTAACCTAATCTAACCTTACCTAACCTAACCTAGCCTAACGTAAACTAACCTAACGTAACTTAAGTAACCTACTGTTGCAAACTACTCTCATAATAATAATAATATATATATAATAAAAACCAATAATATATATATATATATATATATATATATGTAATAATAATAGCAATATTAATATATAATAATAATATATGTAAGCAATAATAACCAATATTATTTTGGAATAATATATATGATAATGTAAAAATATCATATATAATATAATAACCATATAATATATATATAATAATAATAATAACAATATAATATATATATATATATATGTAATAATAATAATAGCAATATGTATATGAAACTACCAGAGAATAGGATAAAAAGATGTTTTTCATGCAAAGAGAACCAAAACAAAAATTTTTCTCGCTGTCTCACTGCCAGGGGAAGTACAACAATGCCAGGCGTAAGATGTTATCAGCAGTAAAAAAGCTTATTTTAACTAATAAATTACTAATATTTAGAGTGTTATTAATAATTAATAAATATTTTTTCCTTTTCCCGCATTAAAATGTTCGCTAATTTCAAAAATATATTGTTTTTTTTTTGCTATCGTAGTTTTTAGATACAGGTGTCCCCTAATCTGAAGGCTGGCCTATGTTAATATATATATATATATATATATATATATATATATATATATATATATATATATATTTATATATATATATATATAAAAATTAACGCTGCTGCTGCTGCTGCTGCTGCTATATATATATATATAGCAACCTTACGCCATATGTAACAACCTTAACAACAACACATATATATATATAAAACAATATTTAATATTTAAAAAATTAAAGGAAATAATTTATAAATCAATAAATTCTTTTACGCAAGTAGGCTACAGCTGTTTCTTCGTTATGTATAACGTTCCTAGAGGATTGAAGATTATTATCAAGATTCTAATGCTTTCGTATATATAGCAACATATATATGTATATATATGCTGCTCTTCTATACCAGCACTATATATATAACCACTGCTGCTGCTGCTCATATATATATATATATACTCTGCTATATACTATATTTACATATATATATTAGTGATGGATCGAATAACCGCAACCGCAACCGCAAATGCGAAGCAACCGCACATACTTGCAGCCGCAACCGCAACCGCGGTTGTCATTGATCTTCACAGCCGCAACTGCAGTTGTCAGGCGCGGTTGTCACTGCTCTAAAAACCGCAAATGCGGTTGTCCAGGGAAGTTATCTTTAAAAGTACTCTCTTAGCTATCCATGAGAACTTTCTCTCTCTTTTTTATTATATATATATATATATATATATATATATATATATATATATATATATATATGTAATAATATTTTTATTTGGAGATATTTGCTTAATAATAATAATAACTATATATAATAATAATATGGCACTTAATAATATGTAGCAATATGTAATATGCAATAATAGCCTTAATAATAATAATAATGGCAACAATAATATAATATATATATATATATATATATAATAACTATTTATAATATATGTAATATATATATGTATATAATATAATAATAATAATAATATATGTAATAATAACCAACCAATAATAATAACCAGCCAGCCATATGTAATAGCCAATATTAACATGCCAATATAATAACCTTGTAACAATAACCAGCCAACAACAACATCTCATATGTGCAACAGCCAACATGTGGAATACATAAAATCTCACTGGA
>JABUQX010141565.1:5000-11021 GCA_015478945.1 Trachelipus rathkii
AAAAAAAAAAACAAAACTGATTTAATCTGAAGGGAGATTGGCATGAGAACCGAAGACATAAGGTAACACAGTGACACGAGAAATGACAATATCACTGTCACATACAGACAATATCCACCTTTGGCTGAAATTTCAATTATATCTATATATATATATATATATATATATATATATATATAACATATATATATATATATATATATATATATATATATAATAATAATAATAATAACTAATAACATATATATATATATATATATATACTTAATAATATATATATATATAATATATATATATATATATATATATTCAACATATATATATATATATATATATATATATATATATATATATATCAGAGTTTTGGTTGAGAACAGGGAGTAAGGTCTAAGAGGAAGAAATGAGATGTTTAAAGTAGTAATGAGAATAGAAACGTGATTGTTACAAAACTTAATTAGTCCCAAATGGTCGACAGGGAAAATGATCGACAGACCAAATGGTCGACATTTGTAAAAAAAAAATCTGGTTATTTTGAGTTTCTCTAACGAATCCAACAAAACTTAACCTAACCTAACTTAACCCTAACCTAGCAAACAGCTATTCTTAACCTAACCCAACAAAGAGCTTAGCCTAGCCTAACAGCACAACCCAACAGGCTTAACCTAGCTTCTTAACTAACTAACCTAACCCAACAAAACTTAACTAGCTAACCTAACAAACCAAAAACTAGTAATAACATAAGACCTATCTTAACCTAACTTAACCTAATCTAGCAACTTAACCTACCTAACCTAACCTAATCTAACCTAACTTAACCTAACCTAACGCCTGCGGTGGGCTGTATGGGAATTTTTTTTTGATGCCGTGTCGACTATTTTGACTTTTCGACTATTTTCCGTGTGGACAATTTTGGCTAGTCCCCACATCAGAGCACCTTTGCCGTTTCTTAAGGGGAGAATACCTATCGGACAATCTCATAAATATGTGACATGCTCTATAACAAACTGAGAAGTAGTGAATATCCTCTATGTCAATGAGAATTTTGGGCGGATGGGAGTAATATTCAAGCTCAACTTGACATCATATTTATTTTTATTGTTTTTCCCTGAACATTTTCATTTTGCTGAATTATTATTATTATTATTATTATTATTATTTTATTATTATTATTATTATTATTATTATTATTATTATTATTATTATTATTATTATTATTATTATTATTATGTGCTAAATTAATTATTATTATTATTATTATTATTATTATTATTATTATTATTATTATTTAGGAATCCAATATCAGCGTTAGGTAGGATCGAAAAATTTGTTCTACGTGAGACCCACATTTAATATATATATATATATATATATATATATATATATATATATATATATATATATATATATCTACCTCTACTATATATATATATGCTGCTCTATCTTTACTCTCCTCTCTGCTGCTCTTTCTCTCTATATATATAGGCCTATATATATATTATTTATTAGTATTGCATTGGTTTTGTTGAGAGGTAAAATCGACTTCTTGAAGTGCCTTAGCCTGGCCAGTTCGCTTTATTTAGCTGTTTTTTTTTTTTTTTTTTAAAGATATTATGTAGGGCTTTGTATGGTGTTTATGTTGAATTAGATTAATCATTGGAATGTGATCTGACGAGAGGCATTGAAACGATTTGCCAGGTTGTGATGACTCGAATTTGGAGAGGGGCGAAAAGATATCAGGGATATGGTAAGGTCGGCGGAGTAGGTTGTTGAGGATACTGAGTGAATGTAAGCTGTATGTATAATGCATCACCTTTTGGTGACGTGTGTGTGTGTGTGTGTGTGTGTGTGTGTGTGTGTGTGTGTGTGTGTGTGTGTGTGTGTGTGTGTGTGTGTGTGTGTGTGTGTGCTTCATGTGGTGTGTGTGTGTGTGTGTGTGTGTGTGTGTGTGTGTGTATGAAGTCATGCGGGGTGATAAGCATTGAAGTCCCCGGCTAATATTAAGTTGTTATAATGTGTTAAGAAGGATAAGTCAGGAATATAAGCTTGTTCTTGGGATATAGCTGGAGGTATATAGATATTAATTAAATTATATATTTTGTTATTTGTATTTCTATTGATTGGTAAGTGGGAATTTGTTCATTGTTCGTGAAGAGTTGTGTGTGATTGGTGGTCTTTCGGAATTGGATATTTTTATGTATAAGTGTAATAAGGCTATGTTTTTGGTGGATTCGTGGCTTGTCTTGCATATTTAGGAAATTGTCGTGCGCCCAGATGTGGTTGTTATGTAAATTCGTAACTCCATCCCAGCCAAATAACGCCTCATCTTTGTAGGGGATTAACGACACAACATCGTTATCATTTGTATGTTGCTGGAACCACTGGCAAAACTCTACACGTGAGCATAATCATTGGGTATGATACACTGTACACGCTGCAAATCAGCAAATGACAGGGGTACACATTCTAATTGCGCAGTATATTCAGATGGTTCGATATGACCCATCATGGCGTCGGGCAAGGGTTCTGGAAACTAACCCAACAATCCCTTGCAACGACCCGGAGAATAGTTCTCTCTTGCAGGTGTACGAACGACACGGTGGGGAAGGGGTCCTACCTCGGCAGTAGTAGGTGTTTCAGTTGTCCAGTTTCAATCTGCGAAGGACGCTAGAGAAGGTCATGTGATAGGGATTTCTTCTATTCGGATATGTGTCGCGATTCATTCTTGCTACCTCACGACCCATCGCTCGTTCATACGAAATAACGTCTTCCTGTTCACGGATTGAATATCGAACTATCGTCACAGTACCAATGAAAATGTTATACCGTAATACATAAGTGGATACACGTCTTTCCACGATATTACTTATGATCGTTACAGACGATGAAGCTACCTTCGATACCATATTGCCAAGCATTATACAGTTTTTCAAACGTTTCACAGCAATATTTATATTGTACAAGTGTTACAAAGCGTTCCACGACGCTACATGAGGGTATGGTTTATTATACCATTCCAATAATTACCACGTACCAAGTATTCTTCCACTGGTAGTTATTTGAGCTATACCAGTTTTTCTTGCATTTCCCGAGCTATGTGCATGTAAAGAAATAATGTTTTTGCATTCACTGCTTCAGAACTTCAGATTTTGCGGTATACTTAGTACACACACACACACACACACATATATATATATATATATATATATATATATATATATATATATATATATATATATATATATATATATATATATATATATATATATATATACTATATATATATATACTATATATAGTTATATATATATATATATATATATATATTTCAGGGACGTGCCCTCTGGGTAGGCAAGGTAGGTAGTGCATGCCCTACAAAAGAAGTGAATTATTTATTTATATTTTTAATATTTAAAAACAAATTTAATCCACGGAAAAATTAATTTCTTATAGAGCTATTAATAATTTAATACAAAACTCTTGTAAAAAGGCAAAAATTTTTGTGCTTCTCCGCCGTTTATGGCTTCCTATATTGAACTTGGTTAAATGGACGATCCGAGCTTTTCATTTTTAATATAGTAAACTCATGTGCCTTAAAGGCATTCTGAATTCTGCTTTTGACTCGCAAATCCCAGTGTTTGGAATGATGTCGTCGAGGGAGGATCTCTCTCTCTCTCTCTCTCTCTCTCTCTCTATATATATATATATATATATATATATATATATATATATATATATATATATATATATATATATATATTATATATAGATTTCTCTAAATATTTTTATTATATATATATATATATATATATATATATATATATATATATATATATATATATATATATATTAAAATTAAGCCTGCCTACCCTGAGAGAAAAGTTACGGCACGTGCCTGATATATATATATATATATACAGGGTTCACACTGAAATTTTGAATTTGAATTCCCTGACATTCCCTGACTTTCCCTGACCAAAGCCTCAAATTTTCCCTGACCAGCGTGTTCGTTATTTTTGGCGTATAAAATATCTATTAATCATTATTGCAGCCTATTTACTCAGTTCATACATTAAATTATTGAAAATTTACTTTAGAAACTGTTCATCATCATCTATGAATTTAAAAAAATATTTTTTTTTTTTAGTAATCTGCCTATGCCTTCCCCATAGCCGTTCAACGCACTCCTTTTTTATTTTTTCCAAAAGTAAACAGTTTTATTTATACAAAAAGAAAATAAATTAAAAGCTTACATTAACAGCCTAGGTGAATAACGTCCACTGTGATCACAAAAGTTCTAAATGGGGAGATTTAGGTTAACTTTTTCTTCTCAAGCATCTGAATTTTTGATTTTATAGCGTCTTCTTCTGTCAAAGCTTTCAGTTTTAACATCTTTCTCTGCTCTTCAAGTTTATAGATCTGTATGGATAATTTTCTTTTTTCAACCTTTTTATTCTTCTTCTTTTTGGTTCTGTTTTGACTCTTTGAGATGTTCTTCATATCTCCTATGGGCAGCTCTTACATTTGTCAACATTTTTTGAGTGATAGGAACTTTATGAATACTTTCATGAGATCTTATAGCATTGTGAACTGTTCTTTGAGAAATCAGACTATGTTCTTTCAGATTCTCCACTAATCGGCAAAATAATTTATCGAAATTGCTCCTTCCACTGTCGTATTTCCATGCGAAAATATCAGTCCTAATTTAATAATTTGCCACAATTCCACATAACATTGATTCCCAGGTACCCCAGGTACTATAGAAGAAAAAAACTAATCAAGTCTTAGAAAGACAATCACCATCAAAATTTTGAATTTTTAATTCAAGGGTAGAATAGACTTCACTGCAAGTAGAGTGTATTGTGCTTTTGCTTTCAAGAAAAATAGGGAGCATCCATGGTTAATCACATATTTACATTTCATCGGCCCCATTTTAAAATTTGAAGTTACTGCACTATCTGGAAACATTAATTTAAATGTTTCCCCTATATCTGCACACGAGTTTAAAGACATTTTTATCATCCACCACCTTTAATGCCCATAGTATTTCAGATCTTGTAACATCATCTTTAATGCAAAAAGATGAAACTGATTGATAAACTGGTTTTGGTTGGTTATTAATAGAACACTCAGGGTCATTACAATCGGTTGAGTATGATTAGAAGTTGATGGAATGGCATAATTTTCAGTGCACACACTTTCACTAATATTTGTATTATTAGAACACATAACGAAAAAGTTTTTCAATGATGGTTGGTCCTGCCGAGTTTTGATTAAATTCAAATGTTTCCCCTCTTGAATGTGAAACCGGCTTGGCGTCCAATGTTAGATAGATCAAAGTTCTTTTTACATACTTTACAGTATGCCTTGGAACTATCAGGTCCTTTACCCAACCACCTGATAAACTGTGGGTTCAGTTTGACGTCCAACCACTGGTCGTTAAAGTTAGTTTTTTTGTTTGAAGTCATTTTATAAATAAATAATAAATACCTTCAACTGCACAAAAATCCAAAATCACTTTGTCAAACCTCAAAAAAAAAAACACCTCAAAAGTATAAATCCCTAAAAAGAAAAAGATATAAACAGATTAAGTCATACAGTCTAAAACACATCCATATACCAATCACCTTCAATCGAAAGGATCAACTTGGAACAACCCCTACAAACAGAATAGGAAGAATAGTAGGTAATAGTGAACTAAAAATAGAAAGAAACAGGATAGAAGTAGAGTTATGGAATGTAATTCCTCGCCCATCCTTTTCATTCACTTATCAAATACATCTCTTATTCCACAATTATACAGTAAGGAAAAAAAATATATCAAAAATATGCAACTTGGTCCATGGATCATTCTTCATGTGTTTTGAAATTTTAAAATTTCCCTGACTTTCAGCATATCTTAAAACGTTTCCCTGACTTTCCCTGACCAATTTTTTTCCTGACTTTCCCTGACCTTCCCTGACTTTCCAGAAAGTGTGAACCCTGATATATATATATATATATATATATATATATATATATATA
>JABUQX010141566.1:7500-12500 GCA_015478945.1 Trachelipus rathkii
ACATTCATGTTAATGTTGTGCATTCAAGAAATAAGACAATAGTAAATTTTATATGATTTTACCGGAAAATAAATTAATATTAATTTAAATTTAAATTTTTCATTAAGAAACTAATTATATTTTTAAAAGAAGAGTTCAAAAACTACTTGTTTAAAAATAATCGAAAAAAATAAAAAAAAAATATGAACTGCGGGGACAAATACAAACAAAGCTCTATATATATATATATATATATATATATATATATATATATAACATATATATATATATATATGCTACTCGTCAAAATTATATATATATATATATATGCTATATATATATATATATATATATATATTTATATATATACTGATTATATATATATATATGCTTATATATATATATATATATTTATATATATATATGCTCTTTTCTTAATATATATAATAATAATATAATAATAATAATAATAATATATATAGCAATAACAACAATAACAATATATATAACTCTAATATATATATATATATATATGTATATATATATATACGTATATATATATATATAATATATATATATATATATATAATATATATATATATATATATATATATATATATATATATATATATATATATATATATAATATATATATATATATATATATACAAGGCGCTTCATCATATATATATATATGTATATATATATATATTACAAAATATATTGCCGACTAGTTTCGAGTGAGTAAATCTTCAACCCATTCTCAAAGCTAAAAGTAGAAGAACATGAACAAAAAATAATAATAATAATAATAATATATAATATGGACATAAAAATATATAAATAAAAATAAAAAATTATCATATATAAAATATATAACATTTAAGGAAAAGTGCTGTCAAATGGCGAAATTTCACTTCAAAATTATAATATTATCAGAATGCAAATTTTCATTTAACTTAGGTTTGTGGTTCCATATATACAAAGATTCCAACAAATGGAGATCCGGCTCATGTTCAAAATCTAAAATTTTATAATTTGAATCCATTTGTTTGTGGAGAATGTGAGTTAATAGCCGAATAAGGGTGATGAAGTAATTGTTCCAAAGTTCTGAAGGAAACACCTTTGTGCTCAGCAATGCGGGTTGAAAGACTTCGAGTAGTCTTCCCAATATATGCGGCATCACAGCCACCACAGTTATATTTATATATCACCGATGAGCAAAAAGGTGTAGGAAGTCTTTCCTTAGACTTGAAAAATTTTCCAATTTTGTTATCATTATTAAAAATCAATTTTAGATTAAAATGGGAGTAATTAATTTTTAATATTTCATTAATTTTCCTTTCAATTTATTAACTCACTTTCCCCAAAAATGGCAACTTGAGATATAGAAGCTCCTTAGATACAGTTAATTTGGCCGGAAGAGGTTGTTGAAATTTTAAAGAGAGCTGTTTTCTAAAAATATTTTCAATGAGAAAGCCGGGGAATCCATTTTTCAGAAAAAGTGTTTTCAGGAAGTTTAATTCATCTGACAGATTAATATAAGACGAAGAAATTTTATATGCTCTGTCAAATAAAGTTTTTACCAAATTAACTTTATAAATATGAGGGATGAAAGAATCATACTTAGTGGTCAATCCGGTAAATGTTGGCTTCCTATAAACACTAGTCTGAAATTTGTCATTGTCCTTGTAAATATTGATGTCAAGAAATGCCAGGGAATTATTTTCTTCAGTTTCAAATGTAAATTTAATATTTGGATGTTTAGAGTTGAAATAATGCAGAAACATCTCGATATGTTCTTTAGATCTAAATAGCAAGAAGGAATCATCAATATATCTCCTATAGAAAGCTGGTCTAAATTTAGTAGGGCAACTTTGAAGCCAGAGAGATTCAAAATGGCACATAAATATATTACTAAGTGTAGGACCTAATGGACTACCCATAGCAACGCCATCAATTTGCTTGTAAAAATTTCCATTAAATAGAAACATTATATCTTTAGTAGCTATATGTAATAATTCCTCAAAACTAGACCTGTCCAGACCATTGACTGTTGCTGCATTAAAGAATAAAGAGTTAAGAATAATGTCCAGAGTTTCATTTAAAGGCACATTCGTAAATAAACTTTGGATATCAAAACTCGCCATAATGTATTTATCTGCATTTGGAATTTTTAAAATCTCTGAAACAAAAGAGAATGTATCCTTAATCGTGTAATCGTTTTTGGTTAGGTTTTCTAAAATTGGTATGAAAAATTTTGAAAGATTATAATTTATAGTGCCGATTGCAGATAAAATTGGACGAATGGGTAAACCAAGTTTATGCACTTTAGGAAGGCCATAAAGAATCCCAGGTTTGGCGCCCGACGAATAAAGGGAATTGTAGATATCATTAGTTATCAATCATATTGCCGTTTTTAATTTTCTTGAAATAAAAAATAAAAAATGCATAAATAAGTATATAGATATATATATATATATATATATATATATATATATATATATATATATATATATATATATATATATATAATATATATTTATACATATATATATATATATATATAACATATATATATATATAAACTCTCTCTCTCTCTTTCTCTTTATATATATATATATATATATATAACATAACAATATATATATATATATATATATATATAATATATATAACTTATAACATATATATATATATAACTTTATATATTTATATATAACATATATATAAATAGAGTTATCATAACCTTGCTATATATATATATATATATATATATATATATATATATATATATATATATATATATATATATATATATATATATATATATATATATATATATATATATATATATATATAATATCAGCATTTAATCAAATACACGCAGTGTTATGTATAAATTGAGTATAGCACCCCTTATCAGGAAAGAGCATGCACATAAATCCACATTCATAATTCCATATTCAAAATTCTTACTTCATAACTCTATTAGGCTTATATCGTAAATGATTACGAGTTTAAGTAATAAGGGAGGAGGGATAACCATACAAGGAGGTTGTTTTTTAAGTTTTATGAAGGAAGAAATATTGTGATCTTTTAAAAAGCAGCGACCCAACAATATTCTTATCAATGAGATATGCTTAAACACTTGCATGCTCGCACAATCGTACTTAGCATACCCAATATATATATATATATATATATATATATATATATATATATATATATATATATATATATATATATATATATATATATATAAAAAACATATATAAATATTCTATAATATATATATATATATATATATAAACGGTATATAGACTTAAGACGTCAACAGTAATAATAGATAGTAATGCCTTAATTAAAATATTACTTGTGAAATCCTTATATAAATAGAAGAAAATCAATACTCTTTTAATAAGAGGTTGTAAGTTTAATATCAAATATTTAAAGAAATTTATTGAGGAATATTAGCAGAATATTTCGACCAAACTTGGCCCTCTTTCAGCTGCTATAAACTAAATTAAATATAATAAAAATATATAAAATAAATTTAAAATTATCACAAAAGTTTTGGTTTTAATTTTTGAAAAAAGGTGAGGAGTTAAGAATGTTGTTAATGATGGGATCTATTTGTGAATCATTTCTTTGTATATTATAATTAGTGGAATTGTTTATGCAAAATAATTCGGTGAATCTTCTAAGGTGAAGGTTTTCAATGTTAATAATGGGCGTCATGTGGTCTATGTTGATAGTATGGTTGTGGGTAGATCTATGTAAAGTGAGGGCAGAGTTGGGATTGTCTTGAAGTAGGTCATATTTGTGTTGGTAATTACGGCGGGTGAAGTCATGTGTTTCTCCAATGTATATGCTGTTACAGTGGGCACAAGGTATTTTGTAAACACATTGAGAAGTAAAGGTGTTGGTATGAGATTTAGGTTTAAAATTTTTTTTGAAAGGAAGAAGATTTGAAGATGAGGTGTGGATAGTTTTGGGAAGGAATTTTTTGCAAAAATTGTGAGAAGACGAAGGTAAAGGGAGGTAGGAAGTATGTGTGTTATCACGAGGAGGTTGGAAGGTATAAAAGTTATTCTTCGCCTTACGGAGAGCATTGGTGATAATGTGTTGTGGATAGGATAGTTTACGAAAGGTTGAAGAGATTAAATTAAATTCATTTTGGAGGTAGGGGGAGAACAAATCCTTAAAGCTCTAAGCCTCTAAGGGACAAGGTACCATTTTAGTGTTAAGAGAATGGAAAGAAAACCAGTGTATATAGGAAGGGTTAGAAGTGGGTTTTCTATAGACCTTGTATTGTATGTTATGGTGATCGGACCAAATTAAAAGTGTCTAAAAAGGGTAAGGTGTTGTTAGTTGCATGTTCTATAGTAAATGTAATATTTGGGTGGATGTTATTAATGAAAGTGAGGATATCAATAGGGTTAGTGTTAACAGGTACAGCTACGAAGATATCATCCACATATCTGTACCAAAAAGAGTTGTTAAGAAGAGGGTGGGGGAGAATGTGATAGATTTCTAAAAGTTCCATGAAGATGTTGGCAAGGATAGGGGAAAGGGGAGATCCCATACTTAGACCATGGTTTTGTTTGAAAAAGGTGTTGTTAAACTGAAAGTAATTGTGTTCAAGGGTTAAAAGAATAAGTTGTTTGATGAGAGGAAAAGGTTGTGAAAGAATGATGTTGTTTTCATTAATGAAACGTTCTATGAGAGTGATGGTAAGAGGAACAGGTACAGAAGTGAAGAGTGAAACTACATCGAAACTAAGTAGTTTGTGAGTAGTGGTGTTAATGTTTTTAGTTTTAGAAATAAAATCTTCGGTGTTTGTAATATGGGAAGAGGAGATATGTCCTATGAGAGGTTTTAAAGAATTAGCTAGCCATTTGGATAAATTATAAGTAGTTGAGTCAATGTTGGAAAAAAAAATTCTTAAACCTAAATCTCATACCAACACCTTTACTTCTCAATGTGTTTACAAAATACCTTGTGCCCACTGTAACAGC
>JABUQX010141567.1:0-10000 GCA_015478945.1 Trachelipus rathkii
CGGTAATACTTCGTTCAGATCCCTCAAATTTACGGGTGTTTAGCTCGTTTCCGCATTTATCGTGAAACACTTTCGCGTTTTTCGTGCGCCGCTTCGCCTTATATATAGCCCAGCAACCCATATATGCTGCTGCTGCTGCTGCCAGCAACGCGCCTTGCTGCTGCTGCTCCAGCAACGCGCCTTAGCCTTGCTGCCTGCTGCTGCTGCCATATATATATATACTGCGCTGCCTATGCTGCTGCTTGCTATATATTACCCAACTGATATGGAATTTTTTTCTTGAATTAATTATAATTATCAGCGGAAATTTTTTTAAAAATATCTATTCATTTAAAAAAAAAAAAAAAAAAAAAAATTAGAAAACGAGATAAAAACGTATTTGATTTAAACATTTTATGCTGATAATTAGAAATAACAGCTCTAAAGGAAATAAAAAATAAAAGCTCTAGAGGAAATCAGAAATAAGAAATATGCAAACAAAAGGAACAATCAAAAGAACAAGCTCTAGAGGATATATATATATATATATATATATATATATATTAACATATATATATACATAACTTAACATAACCTTACTATATATATATATATATATATATATATATGCTGCTATATATATATATATATAACCTTATATATATATATGATATATATATGCTACTATTTAGTCAATGTACAGGACCCACCACGGCTCACAGAGAAGCGGCCACACTGGGTTGAATAATCAACTCCATGGGTGGGTTCTGGTTCGATATATATATATATATAATTATAATATATATACTGCTGCCTTGCGCTGCTGTATATGCCCATGCCTTGGGCTTCGCACCGGGCGTCCTGTTGCCTTTTCTTCTCCTACAATAGAAACGCTCACGACTTACGAGCCAACCTAATATATATATATATATATATGTATATATATATATATGTATATAATGTTATACTATATATATACTTATATATATATATATATATGTATATATATATATATATATATAGGGAAATCCTTTGCTGTAGAGCTGGTCAAATCGAGACCTTTCGATTAAATCTGTCACAAAGCTTTGATTAGGATTAATTGTAAAATATAAAATAATTAATTGCAACTTTGAATATGATTATGGTAAAATTATTGTTATTACGAGTAAGATCTTACACATTACTGATATTGGACGTTATGTTTCACTTGGTATCTATCTGTCCATCTATCTGTTATCCCGTTTTTTAGCAGATGTTGTTGGTGGCCACCGTTCATTTTTTAAATCTTTAAATCAGGCCCGGACTGGCTCCTTTGGGGGCCCTCGGCTAAAGATAGAAAAGGGGGCCCCTTACCGGAGAATTTAGAAGGAATAGATTATAATATGTAATTTTTGAAAATTAGGCTTACATGCTTAATTAAAAAGCACATTCATCTATTTTGTTGGGTGGAAAATAGTTGAGTAAAAGGTAAGCTATTTCTGATGTAGTTTACTTTCACAATAAATATTTATGTAATTTTTATATACCGTACCTAAACTAGTTCCCTGCTAGAAAAAAATAAGTATACTAATTAATTACGAGTGGTTTATTACTTAAAAATGAGATATAGTAATATTTTTAGTTTTAGGCAACCAAATCACACTGTTGAAGCCATTAAAGTCTAAATCCTACTGTAATACCTCAGTAAATATTAAAAAGGGACACAAGTCACAAAGGTAATAAAAAACCAAGCATAATGAAAAGAAAAACAATGTCCTCTTTAATTGTGATTTAATTGTAACAAATTGTAGAATATATTTTATAACAAAAAGAAAATGGCTCTACAATACCTTGGTACAAAGTACAGACACAGCAAACTAAGAAAGGTTATGTGATAGTGAAAGGTTGTTTACTAACCTAACAGCTTTTTGGCCAGTTCTTCTCTGGTCCTGGCTACTTCATCTATAATAACATCTTTATAATAACATTCATGTAAAGATTAGACATAAGGTCTTGCTTAAAGTAGATCTAAGTGGATTCTTAACTATTTTAAGTTTAGAAAATACCCTTTCACAGGTGACTTGTGTACAAGGTATGGTTAGTACAAACTTGTAAGCTACATATAGGTTGGTAAACAATCCAGATTGTGAGGGTTCAAAAACAACAAAAAAGGCGCATGATAAACACCGAAAACATTGTTTATTGTCAGAGCAGTAACCATAAAGATTTTCGTCTTCTTCAAATTCAGATTTTACATCGCCAAATTCACAGATTTCTTCAGCTCCATTTAGATTGTCTTGTTTTCTTTTAATGTTAGTTTTTTCAGCCATTGTAAAACTTTCATACTGATCTGCAAACTGTTTCAGCTCTATCAATAACTGACTTCCTTCAACTTTACAAAGTTTAGAAATACTACAAAGAACTTCCGTAGGAAAACTATCAAGCATTACGATTTCATTAAATTTCTTTGGGTCTAACCAGCAACAATCTTCTAAAATTTCTATGTTTGGACTAAATCTTTCTTCGATACTTGTCCTGGCACGATCTAAAGCACTGAAAAAGACCAATTTATAGTTTTGAGCAGTTGAGATTTCAGGAGCTTCATATATTGAATTTTCACCTGGCATTATCTTTTTCTTTGAAGTTCTTTTTTCCTTGAAATCTAATTCTACTTCTACATCAATACTGTTATCTTCTAATTTGCTATTAACTGTATTTGCATAATATTTTGTTTTTGAATACAGAGCCTGAAAGGATTTATCACTCCTTTTATCTCCTACTTGTTGAAGCAGCTTATCTACCAAGTTTCAGGCTGTAGAATAATTCACTGGCCAACAAAGATTTTGCGGCAAAACATTTGAAGGTCATTTTATAGGTAACTTGTTGCCCTGATTCCGAATATGACCTCCGTTTTCCTAGATTGGCTCTAGTTTTTGAGATACAGGGTGGTCACAAAAATACATTAATAACAACAACTTATGTTAGGTTGTAACGTAATTCACAATAAAAAACACGAAAGATTTATATATCAGATTGTTAATGAGTAAGTAAATAAAATGCTAATAGGTCAAAACATAAAATTCAGTACAATGAAATCACAATTAATGCATTACAAATCGCTGTCTATATGACTGATTGTCTTCTGTGTGTGCAGAATGATGGACAATCACGTTGAAGAAGAGCTCCAACAATAGTCTGCCATCATGCGTGTATTCCATCTTCCTTGGTATCTTTCTTTCATCCCCTTGTTCCTCACTATAACATCCTAGATTATCCGGAAACCGATCTAAGTGATGTAGAAAGTGAACTTTTATGCTCATATTAGCATTCAAATTTTGAAGTCTGAAATCATTTCTGTACGAGTTCTACATAGTTGGCAGATTTATGGTTGCCCAAAAGTTCTGAACAACCAAGACAAAACTTTTCCAGGCAGATGCTTCAATATCACTCATGGAACTTAAAAATTATCATCCTTGATGATTTGGCGATTTGAGGGCCGCTAAAGATTCCAGCTTTGAGTTTCTCCATACTCAACCCTGGAAAAAATCTGCAAATATATTTGAAACATTCACCATCTTTGTCTAGGGCCCTAACAAATTGCTTCATCAGTCCTAGTTTGATGTGGAGTGGTGGGAAAATAATTTTCCCCTGTCAACCAGTGGTTCGTTAATGATATTTGATGCACCTACAGTCATATTTTCCCTAGCAGGCCATATAACTTTTTCCCAGTGGTCTTCTTTAGCCCTACTATCCCACAAGCATATGAAACAAGGGTACTTAGTATATCCGCTTTGCTGCCCAAGTAAGATGTTGACCATCTTCAAATCAACGCATATAGACCACTGGTGTTCATTATATCTAAGCTTCTGCAAGATCATTCTTATATTTTCATATTCCTCTTTCAGTATTGTTGAGTGACCTATTGGAATCGATGCATAACTATTGCTATTGTTCAATAAAACACACTTCAAGCTTCTCGTTGAACTATCCATAAACAATCGCCAATCTTCTGGTCGGTATTTAGGTAACCCCATTTGAAGTAGGAGTCCAGGGATGTTCCTACAGTATACTAGGTCTTCTTCTTCAATGAAATATGGAAGAAGTATTTTACATTCGGCCTTGAGACAGTTCTTTTCACTTAGTCTAGATGCTAAAAGCTCAGAATCTTGCTTGGAGAGACTTAACTCTCGTACTAAATCATTGATCTCTTCCTGGGAGAACTGTTGCTGTGTAGAAATTTCTTCATATTCACTACAACTATCTGCACGTGTGCACACCAAATCCTGGATATCTTCTTCATCAGACAGTCTGGGAGTGTAGTGAACACTGGGATGGGGACATCGTCGGAGTGTGGTACAGGTCGCCTTGCTGATTCCAAATCCGGATACTAAAATTTACGTTTCTTGTAACGATTGATACCTTTCACATTAACCAAACAAAAATAACAGTCACTGTGGGGATTCTTTGACTTCCGCCATACCATAGGCACACCAAATTTTAAACCTTTTCTTCGTCCACTTTTCAACTGACGTAGATTTTCGACACACGTTTTACAGACCATATGGGGAGCCCAAGACTTATGGTCTCCGAATTTCATTCCAAAGTATGCCAGATATGCTTGCTTCACAAAGTTAGCAATATTTCTTCTTTGGTTCCCCTGGCAATATTCACCACAGATGTAGCAGAATAAATTGGGGTTATTCAAACAGGCTCTTCGTGAAGTACTCATAGTGTTCTGAAAATAGAAAAAAATAAAGTATATATAAAGGTAAGCCCCTTAAAAAGAAATAAAACGATATTACTGTAAAATATGCATTAAAAAAGATATTTGTATAAGAGTATATCTGGAACACCCTGTATCTCAAGAACTAGAGCCAATCTTAGAAAACTAATGTCATTTCTGAAATCAGCACACCCGATATACTATAAATTTGATAAAATATCCTTGGCAGCAAAAAAAAAATTTTTTTTTGCTAGCCAGTGATATAATCAATGGTTTTACTTTGTAAATATTTTGAAATGGGAGATATAACAAGAAGTAAATCTAATAAAACAATAGACATAAATAGGTTTTCTAATTTGTACCATTGATTGATTAAATTTATTGCTATGAATTTAGATTTGCAGTCAAAACTTCCATTTGATATTTCTTTTTAAACGGTAATTAAATTGAATAGTTTCTCTTCGTTTACACTGTCCTCACTTTTTAAAAATCCCTCATCGATAATTGAAGAAAGAGCTTTATGTTTCCTCCACCACCTTGTGGCTCCTATTTTTTGCAAGCTGTGCATTTTTTTTATGTGCAATGTGTTTTCTTTTTGTTTCCCACTCCCATACGATCATTCTTTTATAAGATGAGCTTAGAAACCAGCAGATTATTCCACCAAATCCAAGTAAATTTTCTGCTTGGAGCAACGTTACTGTTGAATCAGCTACTACCAAGTTCAGCACGTGTCCCATACAGTAAGTGTAAATAAGATCTTCATTTTCCTTTTTTTGAATCTGAGCTTGTAGACCGTTATAACAACCTTTCATATTGTTAACTCCGTCAAATAAGAAAAAGCAATAATATTTGATGTTGCAATGCTACACTTGGCTATTTCTGATTTTATAAGCTCGTACAAAGCCAATCCAGATGAATCATCGACTACTCTTATTTCTAGTCTTTCATATATCTTTCCTTGAAAGACATAACGGACGCAAATCGCCAACTGGTCCATAACAACTACATCTTGAGTACTATCTACCATCACGCTGAATATTATGCTATCATGAAAGTCTTTCAAAATGATATCACAGCCCATCGAACAAATTACTTTAAGTAGCTTGTTGATAAAGGTTTTTGACAAAAATGTCAACAAAGAGCCTCGTCCAGTCTGTCTTTTACTTAACTTTCCAGTGGCTTTTCGTTTGTTCATTATTTTCAGTCTGTGCTTTTTGCTGTCTTCAATACGCTTTTTGACATGATTTTGTAAAATTACATCATAATTTGCAACCAACATGACCAGTTCGAGAAAATTACCATGATTATCTGTAGAGTGAGTGTCGCGGCAAAGAAGTTAGTTAGGCTACCATAAACAAAACATAACTGGCAACTGCTTAATATTGATTGTAAACGCGTAAGATTACTGGGAAATAAATAATCAAATTACTCTGATGTAACTAATTATAAAATAGTTTATCCATTTTTGGGGGCCTATCCGGGGCCCCATTGGGTCGGGGGCCCTCGGCAATCGCCGACCAGCTGTAAATGCTTCTCACGACCCTGTTATAATTCTAATTCCTGCTCCAACTTAATTTATTCTAACCTAACCTAACCTAACCTAACCTAACCTACTCTTTCTATTACATCATCATCACACTTTGGACACTAAAATTTCGACGAGTCCATCCTTCATAATTACTTTCAATTTGAAAGACGTCCCACCCTTGCCAGGAGAGTACCATTGGCGTAGCTTACATCTTATCTTTGTTGCATTTCTAATTTTGGCAGAAAAAAAACATGGTCGTCTTCAATGCCACAAAAAATCAGTTTCTCCATCTTTCTACACACACCTCCACATTTGAGGAGAACTCAGGCAACTGTTATGCTCAGTCTCGCATGTACTCTACCGTAAAACCAAATCCATACGCTTAAAACGAGGCGCTAGAAGCGCCTAGCTAACGTCAATCGAATATGTTAATAAGTAGAATACTGTTTCGTTATTTATTTATAAAAATATAAATCATATAAACAACAAAATCATTAAGGTCGAAATTTAATTTTTATATAACATATATACTGGGGTTAACTGAGCAATGGAATTTTCCGTTCACTACCGCACCGCACCGCACCGCACCACACCGCACAGAGATGAGCACACCACACACTGCACCGCTAGTAAATTTTCCGCTCCGCACCGGACAGCACAGGGACATTGAAATTGTGTGTTGCACCGCACCGCAGAGGAATTCTGGTGCTCACCCAACCCTAATTCAGGCTATTCGTTATTTATAAAAGGTTTGAAGCTCAATGAAACCGTTACAATTGCCGAAAGGAGAAGAACGATTGATTAAATCTACTACTACTACTACTACTACTACTACTACTACTACTACTACTACTACTAATGATAATGATAATGATAATGATAATGATAATGATAATGATAATGATAATGATAATGATAATAATAATAATAATAATAATAATAATAATAATAATAATAATAATAATAATAATAATAATAATAATAATAATAATAATAATAATAATAATAATAATAATTTTATTAAATTAGTGGGCTGCGGAACCGGAGGAGGTAAAACCAAATCATATAGAACTAAGTACGAGGCAAGAAAAAAAAACGTCCCAAAGAGAGTTACAAGAAAAAAATAAAATGTCACAGCACAATTTTCAACGCCGAAAGACATTAATTTATAAGAAAGTTCTCCAACGATTTATTTTTTACAGTAGGAAAATAAGTGATACAATCACTGTGGTCCTTTTTCTTTGTGACATTTTTGTCCATTTTTCGTTGTCTCATTTTTGTACATTTTCCTTTATGACATTTTTGTCCCCTTTTCTTTGTGAAATTATTGTCCCTTTTATTTGTGACATTTTTGTTCCATTTTCTTTGACTTTATGTCTCTTTTTCGTTGTGACATTCTTGTCCCATTTTCTTTGTAACATTTTTGTTCCCTTTTCTTTGTAACATTTTTGTTCCTTTTTCTTTGTAATATTTTGGTTCCTTTTTCTTTGTGACATTTCTGCCCCTTTTTTTTGTGACATTTTAGTCCTTTTTTCGTTGTGACATTTTTTTACCATTTTTCATTGTGACATTTTGGTTTCCTATTTTCATTGTGAAATTTTGTCCCTTTTTCGTGTTTTTTTTTTTTGTGACATTATTTGCAGTGTGGGACAGTAGCAAGTATGAACTGTAAGGGTGTCATCATGACCTAACGAAATTAAAAGAATTGGCATAGCGGTAAAACGACAGACAAACGTTTTCGAAGACCCAGTGTCAATCCATCATAAGGATCCATTCAACTGGCGTTTCCGCGGCGTCAGAACGCCTCGTTTTAAGCTCTCTTATAGAGAGGGCTTATATTTAATTATAAAATTAAAATAAAGTTGAAAATAAATTTAAAAAAATTGGGCTTCATATCTTTAAGATACTTAACAACTTTGCTCCTTTAAAATTATAATCGCAAAGCTCTTGCTATTAATTAGAAGAGACTTAAAAGTTATATATATATATATATATATACATAGTCTCCTGCTGCTATATATATATATATATATATATATATATATATATTTACAATAGATACAAATATATAGCCATGTAGATATATATAATGTAAGTCTACTCTATATATATGCTGCCATATATATATATATGCTGCTGCTGCTGCTGCTACTGCTATATATAGTTTTCAATAGATATCAAGTGATAAAGCCATGCAGAACTATATAATGAATTGCTTGCAAATAATGATAGATAAAAATGGGTAGATAGATAGATAGATAGATATAGGTAAGACAGATATATACTTAGATATATCTGAAAGATATAGATATATATATAGCTATATATATATATATATATATATATATATATATATATATATATATATATATATATATATATATACAGATATATACTTAGATATATCTATAGATAGATAGATAGATAGATAGATAGATAGATAGATAGATAGATAGATAGATAGATAGATAGATAGATAGATAGATAGATAGATAGATACGAGCTCTAAAGAAAAAGAAAGAAGATAACATATTGAAGAACCCAATATAATGATTAAGTCATAAAACGAGAATCAGAAAACTTTATTGGTAATTAATTTTCTATTATAAAGATTAATATAATTTGTTGTTATCGTGATTGAGTTTCTGATTAATATATATATTTAATGGAAAATAGAAACGAAGATATAATGAGGAAATTTCTTTTAAAGTACTGAAATTTGAGAGGAGAGAGAGAGAGAGAGAGAGAGAGAGAGAGAGAGAGAGAGAGAGAGAGAGAGAGATTCTCAAAATCATTATATATATATATATATATATATATATATATATATATATATATATATATATATATATATATATATATATATATATATATATATATATAATGTCCATATATATATATATATATATATATATATATATATATATATATATATTATTACTATATAAAATAATATTACTAATAATATTACTATTATTACTAAATATTACCAAATTCGAAGCAACCATGCAAAGAAGTACAATAATTCTGATAAGATAATGATTGGTAAAGAAGCTTGACAGATAAGAGATATAACCACAATCGGGATATAACTTGGATATGAACTTTATTCGGTTTTGACTTGGACTTTAATTTTGACTTGAACTTTATTCGGTTTTGACTTGGACTTTAATTTTGACTTGAACTTTATTCGGTTTTGATTTGGACTTTAATTTTGACTTGAACTTTATTCGGTTTTGATTTGGACTTTAATTTTGACTTGAACTTTATTCGGTTTTGATTTGGACTTTAATTTTGACTTGAACTTTATTCGGTTTTGATTTGGACTTTAATTTTGACTTGAACTTTATTTGGTTTTGATTTGGAATTTAATTTTGACTTGAACTTTATTCGGTTTTGATTTGGACTTTAATTTTGACTTGAACTTTTTTCGGTTTTGATTTGACTTTAATTTTGACTTGAAATTTATTCGGTTTTGATTTGGACTTTAATTTTGACTTAAACTTTATTCGGTTTTGATTTGGACTTTAATTTTGACTTGAACTTTATTCGGTTTTGACTTGGACTTTAATTTTGACTTGAACTTTATTCGGTTTTGACTTGGACTTTAATTTTGACTTGAACTTTATTCGGTTTTGATTTGGACTTTAATTTTGACTTGAACTTTATTCGGTTTTGATTTGGACTTTAATTTTGACTTGAACTTTATTCGGTTTTGACTTGGACTTTAATTTTGACTTGAACTTTATTCGGTTTTGATTTGGACTTTAATTTTGACTTGAACTTTTTTC